>UZAN01041063.1:44708-64482 GCA_900618425.1 Echinostoma caproni
ACATATGGGGTTTGTACAAAACCTGGTTCCATCCATCATCCATCATAGCCTTAGAAACCATCCTGGGGGAACCGAAATCTGACAAGCCCTCCTGCGGTATCTTCCAGCCAGGGAACAAGCTTAGCAGATGTTTAAATTTAAGGATACTTGTCACAGAACAAACAAGAATGACAGATATTCCCTGGCCATATCTCAAGGACATCGGTGAATTTAACTAGACCACCGCTAAACAATACTTATAACAAACATTGTTGTGCTATCCGAAAGAGGTTAAGCAAGAAAACGGTAACGTTTAGATACCAGTGCGGACCACAACACAAGAATTATGTCGGCAAACTCGCACGTTGTCATTGTCGGAACTGAGACAGTATTCATTGAATGTCTTTTTTTGGCACAATTAGCTTTACTGAAAATTCCTGCGCCTGTTCAATAGATACAAATGCAGGAAATATTCCCGAATAACAATCTCACTATTCATTGCAAACAGATCGATTGACTCAAACGTTGCAACAATCAAGAATAAATCATTCTTCGAGTTTCAGTTTTTGTTTTAACAAAACACTGTGTTGTGTTGCAAATGTTTGACAGGTAAAACATACCTGCCTTTGATGAAATTACTTTTAGTGTACATGATACGTTTCCCAAAAACCAGTCTTAATTGTCTCAATTGTTAAAATGTTGACCAGGTTTAAGTACTTCACCCGTAATATGCAATAGACGATTGGCTTATTTTTGAATCCTACATGGATAGCTACAAGTCTAATGGAAACAGAATCAACGGGCCCCTATGAAATACTTGTGGATTTGTATACGCAACGGCATTTATACTAGGGTAATTTTTTTACAAATTATAATAAACAAGCCTTGGTGAGTCTTTATAGCATTGAGTTTCCTGATTTGTTTGTACTCAGCAGATGTACTGGTTTGGACTGTAGCGGATATTCCCATTTCGTCAGTAGCGGCTGACCTAGACCATGGTGAGTTAAGAGGTGACTAAAACGAATGAAACAGCTCTTGTTTACAACAAATTAACATTGATAATAATATTTGTGGTTTTCTTAGCGTTAAAGCATTCAGCAAGATATGATATGGAAAATCTCAGCTTATGTTCCTGTCCTCTTCGCCGAGGTAGCAAGAATTTTTGTTTTATTGGGTGCTGTTGGCTTCATTATGGTGATAACAATACAAACGTTCAGAGCTGTGCACAAAGATGACCCTGGTTTCAAGGGTTGACTTTGAATAAAGCGGTATTTTTTGAATTCAGTGAGTTAGAAATCAAACATAGATTATTATTATCAAACCTTATTTTGTTAAATTTCCTCGGGTTGTGACAGAGTTTCATTGGGTTGTTCAGTGAAGTTACTATAAGGGATTATATGTCGGATAAAAAGTTGCCTAATAAAACACAACCGAGATGGCAAGGGTTTATGGAAATAATTTGGGAGAATTCTTAAGTCATTCATATTAGAAAATATTGCGTTTTCACACTTGATGAAGTTTGCCGTTTTCAATTAGAGATACTTTAATTTTGGCAACCAAGGTCAAGCACGTTTGTCATGCAGACCAGAAACTACGTAGATTGAAGTAGGCAAGATATTAATTATTGTCAGAGCCTAAAGTATTATTATGAGCGATAAATATAATGAAACTCAATTTAATCATCAATAACATATTTTAGTGCATCACAATCGGCCAGTACTGGGAATTTAAGGGACACTAACGAGGACATAACTGTGTTCCATCTCACGATACAGGCTGTTGAGAGACATTTAGGGAAGACAAGTTTACTTTGTACCGAGTAACACTTTAAGAAATCACATAGAAACGATCATTCTTCAATCCTGTTAACATTCAGACCATATTTCTATTCGTTTAAATGATAAATAACCTGAAGAGGTTGCTAGGGGGGGACTCTCTGATTCATGTTTGATAAATACCTGAAGTATGACCAAATGTATGTAGTGTGAATAAATTATTTTAGAATGCACAACTGGCAGCTGCAATCAAATGACAACAAAAAATTATTGTGCATATCATTCATTTATTTTTCAACATTTTACCGCTCCCTTAATGAATTGGTTTTTCAAGTGCCCTGTTCAACGTCAGAGTCGAGTAAAATAATCACTGATGCGTAAAATCCATTAGGACAAAATAAGGGGTGAACTACTTTCTGTATCAACCCCCTCCCTCCCTCCCCTATTGTGTAAATCCGATGTAAGGAAATTGATTCAATTTATTGGGCTAATCAAATTGTTCTCCAACAGAGTCACGCGATCTTTCCTTCGATGCGTCATATATTATCGGACAGTGTTTTGAATTATTCACATTTATAGTAATCAATAATAATATGTTTTTAAACCAAAGCCTTTGACTTTCACGTGAAGAGAAATGGGGAAACCCGGACTACAATAATGATGCATGGTCTCGTTTACAACACACTATAGCAGTTCGATTGACACTGAGTGGTTAGTTTGAGGAGCTCAACAATTCACTACATTGCGAGTTTGCGAACCTATAAATTAAACATCATCAACTTAAAATTCTTAGTTCCAGCAAAAACCACCATTATTTCTATACTATGTTTATAATGTTTGAAACCAGTCTGAGGCGGTGGTTAGGTATTGGATGAATGTGCGACCGTAACACCCTCCCAAGTGTTCCACGGTCTTCAATTTGGACATGATGAGAAAAATGTTATATATATATATATGTTCGATAAACATTGCTGATACGAGAGATGACACTTGTCTATGCAGTGAGGTTTTACAATGTAATCTGCAAGATGTGAATCAGACTGGAACATATTTACGCTAGTCATGCCAAGAAAAGCCGTTCTTCCTGGAAGTGAAGGAGAGCATGACGGCCTTGAAAACTGTTTTTTTAATGTGTCATTTTATATTGGTCCATAGTAATTCGATCCTGAACTGCTCTTGGACGAGAGTAATTTGTGTAATCATTGAATGCTGAAGAGTGCGATACTGTTCCCGCAGCAACAACAAACTGAGCCCAGTCATACGCTAATTCAAGGTTTACAACTACAAATAAGTGTATAACCACACAAGATGAAATCTTGGCTGACATATAACATTGCATTGGAGCTAGATATGTATCAAACAGAGGTATGAGGCTCATGCGTTGGGTATACGTGCTACCACCTACTTTATAGTGAAATCGCAATTAACCACTCAATTGCTCAGTCGGTATGGGAGTTCCACGATACATAGTACTCCGCGATTGAATCAGTCAATTGTATTTCTAATTTGTTCTCGTACTAAACAGGAGGAGGACTTAATAGAATTGAGCTGTATCGCAAAAATTATCTCTATTCGAATTGCATGATTTTTGTATGAAAAAAGCCTGCAGCCAGATGACCGAAAAGGAAAACGTATGCACCCATCACTGGAGAAGACGCATGAACGAACAAAAATGAGCACGTGGCTTTCCCAGCGGTATGAACTAGGTGACACAATGATAACAGATCTGTCGTCCGCACAATGGGTCCGGAGTTCAAAGCGTTGATGGGATGATAGTTATTTACTACTGATGCGCTCTAATTAGTGCGAAACTTGAGTCCACAGGTTCCGAGTGTGTAGTTGATAGGATGAAATGAAAGTTGTTCGTGAAGATTAATTATGATGAATAGTCGGTTCAAATAAAATAAACAATCATCTTTGTTCAAGCGTTTGCATCATCTGATTTCATTACTGTAGTGAAGTGGATACACGGATTAGGACTTTGAAAATACAATCATCTAGCGAGATGAATAAACAGATCAGATGAATTACGTCACACAGAACCACACACGACGTTATGTAGCACATTTTTAAGTGAAATCGTTCATAAGGTGTGCTTCCTTTCGGCTCTCGGTAACGCACTCCCTGATAATGTGTTTATGACCCCCTAAACTTATTTAGTTGAACATGCTGTTCATTTGGTCTTATATTACTGGCGCTGAAAATTTCTGACTGTTTTATTGTGATCCCAAAGTACAGCAAAATATCAAAAACGTACGGGACAAGACATGACCAACTCCCTTCAGAACCTTTTGGAACCCCCTAAATAGGTCGCTCTGATAAACATATTCCGGCATGGTCTTCAGTAATCACTGCACTTTATTGGCAAATATCAATCGAATTTATTCAATGAATGTATTTCCTTTTCTTCTTTGTTCAGCTCTTCAAGTACTGGATGAACACTGTATTACCGGATCCGATAGAATGTTTCTTGAAGCGCTGAACATGCGATTGACATTCCCTTGTCCAATCAGTTAAACCAAGCACTCTGACATATAGGTTCAGCTTGCGATCCCGTAGAATGGGCTAACCGGACAGATGACTCCTATGATTCTGTGAAGCACAAACAAATACTTGTTGGTTGTGGACATATATCGTGGGCTGAGAAGCCACCGACTTTGGAATACCCGAGAATTACAATCCTACAATGAATGTGTTTCCAGAGGACTAGACAAAGCCATGGCTTTTGTCATTCGGAATAGGTGTGACAAGAATACGGAATTGAGAGAAAAATGAAATGATGAATGCAATAGCTTCCAAACTGATCTGACCAACGCCTCAAATAATTTGTACTCCTTCAACAAGGTAAATGAAAAGCGATTTGACCAGCAGTCTGGTTGCCGAGTGGTTAGCATTCTTGCGTTCTGCCTTTGAGATCCCGGGTTCCATACCTAGGTGGATTGTTTCAATAAAGTCACACAGTTGAAGAGACCCAATCACGTCGAAGCAGTTATCCGGTGCTCCCTAACATTTCTGGTCACGCTTCGTTTGCTCTACAAACAACGAATTCCTGCTTTGAAACTGAATAAGATCCTTTATTATTATTCTCATACAATTCCTAGCATTTACAGCCTTCCTAAATCACGCACGCGTTTTCATAAGAGTTATTTGATAGTTGGAACTCTGGAATCAATCGCTTGCGAGAGGTATCCGGCATTCCTCATTGAGCAACTGTTACTGATAAACTCAATCTATTGGGAACCTATTCCATCTGCATTTCGAAAGGAGGTAAATGGATGCACTTGGAGTGACCACCGGTGAAACCGTAACTGCGGACTGGACATTCCAAACGGTGAGCTGAAATGCATCCATATAAATAGCTTAACACAGATTATCATCTTCAGTTTCATCATAACCTATAGAAGTCGATAGTTCAACTTAGAAACAGCATAGTGTGACTAATGATTACGCCACTGGGTTATATGTTATGACAAACAACGTAGAACAAGGAATACATTTATTTTTGTATCGTTTTGTTCCACGTAAAGTGATGCGACATTTGAATTATAGAACATGGACTATGTGACAGGAGGATGCGTTTGAAAATGTCATTGAACATGCAGGGCCTTGATGTGAAAAAAAATAACTTAGGAGGCATCTTCAAGTTTATTTACCACTAATATGGAATCAGGGAAACATAGGTACTTCAACAAAGTTCAAAGTAGCCGTAGGTGGAGTATTCTGTTTAACGAAACACCATATTTAAACCCAAGTGGATTGGCCTCAGGACTCGGTGTTCGCCGAAGTGTTTTGATCAAACCACCTATCTTGGTTAAACAGCGTAGCAAATAAAATAATGTCGAGCCCGATGTATAAGCCCTTCATTAAGCCTGACCACTTGGAAGATGTGGTCAACATGTTTCGTCCCATTTGACAAGTTTCCCGGGTGTGATATTCAAACCACAGCCTAGATCGGAACATTAGCAACCTTTAGCATCCTAGATGTGATGTATACACACATCTGGCCCACTTTGTCTTACCCGTAGTATGTGAAACCACCCGATCGTTTTCCACAGTGCTCAATTTAACACAAAGGCGAAAACAGAAGGTATTCACATATGAGACATAAGGTTTATAACCAACTCATGTTTTAGGACAAGGTCCATTTTGACAATTGGCGTTTTCTGGAGTAATTTGATGCTTTTTGATATTTAGAATGTAATTATGTATTTAGGACTTTGTAGCACCACGGTTGACTTTGATACATGATTTCCCACCAGATGGCTATCGACACCGAAGCAGTTCATGAAACATGACAAACGTTAGTGGAAGCAACACCAGTCCTGATGGTTAATCCCTCCTTGGATTTTAGAAGAATCTGACTGACTATGTCGACGCAAACCAAAAACTGTTGGTGAAGCTGTTGATTCAAATATTGGTTTACTTTCAGGATGATGACAGAAAAACCTCAATCTGATTCTCCGCTTTGTACAGTATAACTTGAGATGATAGTAAAGAAGAGTCTTACATATATAAAAACCTGAAGAATCATGTGCCCAGTGGCTAACCCAGAACAACATTATTAGATGTCTTCCATAACTGAATTTAGACTCGACCACGCATATGTATTTTAATCTAGGGAGGCATTTTTCTAGAGGACAACACCCAGGAATGTGTGTTCTAATCCTACCACCACCGCCTGGTTTTCCTCATTGTTTGTTGAACGGCAGGCTATTAATTAGCCGCTTCCGCCTTTCTGAAATTGTAGCTTTGTATATTCAGCAAATTGCAGTAAAATGAGAAGAAAAGAAAGGAGTAACATTTCGCAACTGGATTAGATTGTATTCATTGTGTGTTTGAACGCCTGGAATTCGATTCAACTTGATTACAATAATTATATTTGGCTTTCATAATAAATTTTTTTTTGACAGTTCGATAGATGTAGACGGAAGTTTCGATGTGATTCTATTTTCAAGGTAAAAAGTTTCCTGTTGTATGTGTAGGATAAGGAATAAAAGGGGAGTCTTTTAAAAACAAATTCAAAATAAAGGATCATCCCGTTTTTATTCAAAAAATAACTGCTATACTACATTCCATTAACAAATTAATTGTGTTTTATTGCGAAAATCATTGGCTTTGTGGAATCTTCGCAAGCCAATAGATTGTTCGTAGGCTTTAGGACATACGTTTTGCGACTGCAAAGCAGATGGTACAAAGCGATGCGTTTTGTGAGAAGCAACAATATCAAATATCGAACAAATATGCATGTTTATGTGGAATACTTTACGGAAATTACTCTCTATTCGTAGGAGCAAAATCCTCTGAGAACAATGGTTCGTCGATTGAGATATTTCAGATCACGCAATGCACATGTGTGTTGACCATGCGTTCTTGAGCGCGAAAAACGCCTGGGACAATTAAATATCGCTTGTCCCGCTCTCAAGCGGTTGAGAATCCCCTCCATACACTCATTCTTTCTTTGTGCTCATAATCCACTTCACTTAAAGCTCTCTTTCTCTGGCTCTGTTGACGAGGATAGAAATCCGTCAGTTAGAATGCCGTGGCTTGTTTGGAAATTTATGTGGTGAGTGATAAATATCATGGGTTCACAGTAACACCCACCTCGCATTGCGCATAAACGGTTAACACAACTTGCAAATTATTGACTGAATAATCAATGTAATGCGTTATTTTCACGTCTCCACTTGATAAAACGCCGAGAATGTGAAAAAACCTCTGCTACATTGAAAAACCTGGAACAGAATACTTTAAAAAGCGTATAACATGACACATTTTTACACAACATTGTGTATAATTGTGTAAAATTGTGTGTAAACGGCCAACCGGTCATAATAAGGGCTGAATTAGACGAGGTGTTGAACTGATCGGGTACACAGAGCAAACATAAACCTTTTTAGCATTTTGGTCATAGAAAAATTAGTAAAATCATACTGGAAGTGTGACACTAACATGGAAACCATATGTTTATGCATGCATACTTCATTATTGGTAATTGCGGAAATTCTGAAGAATAGCGATCAACTACCCAATGGACCATCATGTCTTATCACCCTTGAAAAGGGGAGCTGCTTGATAGATATTGGGAGATAGTGTCTGAGTGTATTAATGCCGGGATGAGACCAAACGAATCGCTATTCGCTGATTATCTTCTTGAGCATCAGATTAATTTTGAGGGGCTTAATAGATTCTATGTCGTGAAGAGCTGCAGAGGTAGCACCAAAATTCTGAACAATCCCGCCAACAGGGCAAGCACCTTTGGTGTTTCTTTCAAATGGGTGTTAAGGATTCAAGAAACAGTTCACAATTTGGTCATCCTCCAGCTGGAGAGAGACTTTGTCACGTTGGTGTGCAAAATCTATTTCAAATATCCTAAAATATTCCACTGGACCTCGGTCCTAGATGTTGGGCCGATAACGGAAAACGACTGTCTTAAGGGTTAAAGAGTTGGTCTCAATAACACCAAACCAAAGACGGCATTGCCAACGGTTGTTTCCAAGTTCAAGCTCGTTGACCTAGAGACCAGTAGGCTTCTGGTTGATTCCTACACATGAGGATCCCTACCTCGGAGTTTGGGGTTTCATCAAATCGAACGTCCTTTAGATATGACCAGTGGCTCAGTCCAGATGATGGTAGAGACGCCTTCTTAACCGGTAGTTTTCCCACGGTAAATGTGCGCTCCGCCTCAACAGGATGACTTCGCCTTCACGATTGGATGTTGAACTTAACAAGTGATTTTACCGCCTCTCATTTCATCGATGTGACTCTCAACTGCATTGGTGGACCACATATATCGAAATTCTTAGCGACCGTGTTGTAAAACAAGGTTGTGTGGGAACCATTGTTCAAATGGGCAGATGTTTCTGTTAGGCCCTGGGAAGATGGGAATCCTTAAACCGAATCCACTTTGGACATAAGGTTTGACCGTGCAGGGGTCGATATGCAAATTTGAGCATTATGCTATTCCTTGGTAATTGTCTCCCTTAACAACTGCAGTTACCTAGTCCTAATTTCCACTTTCTTTCTTTCTATAGCAAGCTGCTCCAACTCCACGCTCACATTGCGGACGGTTTGTGTGAAATAATTAATCAATGTTGTCACTAATTTTAGTCGCTCAAAGAATTCCGTTTCCGGATCCATATTAGAATATTTGAATAAAACAAGTAACACAATATGAGTAGAATTGATATTGACCATCGATTTCGCGTGCTCTCAATCGACTGTGTACGCACATTAAATAGGTGGAATTTTATCATAAGAATACCATATATGGACATTTACATAATTACACGGGTTCAGGCAGGAGGCATTGGTTTGTTGACGATTGCCTTGCTTGTCCTTTAACGATTACCCCTTGCCTTTTATAGAAAAATAATGCACGCCTACCATTCCCAGCCTACCTTACACTACGGTCTAAAAGAAACCAGTTTTCATTGGTGTACCATTTAAAGGAGACGGTGCAATTGCATGGCTTGGTCGTCCTCTTCGTACTACAATTGAGTCTATCTATCTCACCGCGAAACTGATCATGCTTCGCAGAACAATGAAATCAGTAAATTGGTCAAACATCGATAAGTCCAGTGATTCGGTCACCTACAACTGCATTTATCTTTTTCAATGTGCTTGCAGGTCGCGGTCCGTCGGAAGGACTGAAAACCGGCTGTCGACCAGAATGACTGAGCATGTTCCGAATAAGTTACCAAATCGATGAGGAAATCTTCCAGCAAGCGCCGTGGCACGACATTTGCTGGATACCGGACACTGCATTGACAAACGCAAAGCTTTCTGCTTCGAAGATCGAAGCCCAAGGATGTTTAGGTTTTCTAAAGCGGTTGTCATTAGCCGTTTAAAGCCTGACCTATGCGTGCAAAAGGCTGTTGTGATGGCGTTGTTATTACCATGGTAATTCCTTTCCCCTGTTCTTTCCCACCATCGAAGCCGTCCTCTTGCATCAACGATAACATCTCAACCTTTTCATTTTCTGTTTATGTAACTCTCTTTGACCTACTTAATTAACCTACTTTTTATATCGTTAACTCTCTATGTCTGTTTGAATTCATTTCTGGTTGTATCTTTTTCGTATTACGTAACCATGTCCAACTCTGCACCCCGGCTGATCGTTTTCCATTACGTAACTGTTTCTATGATAACATTCTCCACCTCCTCTTTCACCCATACCCAAAAGACTCTGGTAATGACTCAACAGCCCAGTGCCTTCTGTCTGAAACCATGTAATTATGTAAATGTCCGTATATGATATTCTTATGATAAAATTCCACCTATTTAATATGCATGCTCAGCTGATTGAAAGCACACGAAATCAATGACCAATATCAATTCTGCTCATATTGTTTTATTCAAATGGATCAAAGGGAAAGTATGTTTCCTGTATAATAGAATAATCAAGAATTGCAAATGGTGTTATTTTGACAATCTAAAACGGTTCCTTAGAGTTTATCGTGTATAGAGTAGACGCAGCGTGAACGGAAAATTTAGGAAGCACCGGACAGCTGTTTTGACCGTGTTAGGTTTTATCAGCTGTGCGAATCGATCGAACTGACTCAAATGAAGATCGAGCCCGGGACCTCACAAGCAGAACGCAAGCATGCTACCCACTCGGCCACTTAGCAGCTGGGGAGACCGTATGTCCTTTTCTATTTTCTTGATATAGCAATACTCATCTTTGCGAGCCTGTCGCAGGCCACAGACCTCACTCATCTCAACACCAGACTCCAAGGTTGTGCTTTATCGGTCTCTTCAGTTGCCCGGTGATCGAGTTAGTACTAGGTTCTATCCCCAATTTGGGTGGTTTGATGGATTTGTACTGCGAATGAGACCTAACCAGGTCACTGAGCACTGCCATCAATGTTTTACTCAGGAATTCTGAATTTTTTCATCAACCAGACGGCTATCCGATCATGAACAGTGCGAACGATTTTTCAAAGCTTCACTAATTCACCTTGAAGATCTAGCAAGCAAAGAATACCTAGGACAAGAATCGCTATCATTGTTTTGCATATTGTAAAAGAATTACTATCTAAATAGAAATTTTATTCAAAAAGACAAGTGTTCATCAAAAGTTTAACGGGAGTTGGGGCTTATGTAAAACGTCTATAAATCTTGAATTACGTTTACCGGCCCAAGCAGTTGAAAGCATTGTCGTTCTGCGTCAACTAAATGAAAACGACGTGTAAATCCCAGTGTTCAGTACTGATATATGCTTTCTGTTCTTCTATTTTAGAAAACCCAATGGATGAGTCGCTTGATTCAATGCCTCGCTCGATAGCTGGAATAGTTTGCCAGATGAGCCGGATTCGTTGAAATTGTGTCGGATACAAAAACATTCTCCACGTTTATCAAACTGAATCCGCCTTTTTTGGCGTGAAATGGTTTGTTTACCAAACCGGATACAAAGCCGACTTTCTTCGTTGATCAACGCTACGGATTGTTCACTCAGGTCACGAATGATAAGAAAAATGGTTATGTAATCGAATGATATTGTTACAAGTGGCAAGTGGGTCATTCGGGTCACAAAACGGTAAGTAGTAAGACAAGCTTAAAGGATGAACGAACGACTAACTGGTTTACGGAGTTATGGACGGACTCATTCACTGGTTTCATGACTGACTGATACCGTGATATACTGACTGGCTGTCTGATTAACTAAAAGACTAACTGATGGGTATGATGATTGAACCTCTCCCTGGAGATAACATAATGCTTTTCAAACTATATACAAACAAACGGCGAGGAGTTGCATTAAATTGTTATTTATCGGAAACAACCACCATCGTTAGGCGATCAATTATCCAGGCGGTTCTTCTTAAATGTGTATTTTTCCGGCACTTTGAAGGAACAAATCATGAAACCGAACAGTTCCACGAGACTATTCATTAGTCATCAAAATCATTGCGTAGTAAAATAATTTGTGGAAATCTTCCATACAAATGACCACATAATAAGTCGTTCAGTTAGGGATCTTTTATTTGATGAAGAGCTTTCTTACGCACATGAAACAAATGTTGATACTGTAAGTTTGATTAAACTGTTTTATTAATTTTCCCTCAGGATCCCACTGCAGCAAGTTTGATTTATGATAAAAAATAGAACTTATTTTGAATTACAGAACCGGCGAATACTTATTTGTTTTACTATGGTTAGGGACGGGTGTCTTGGATTGTGACCGGTCACTGTCCCTTTGCACCTAAAGAAAGGCTCTTAAACGACAAACCGTACCTCACAGCCTCTGCTGAGGAAACCCTACTCACTGGTTTCTCGTGTCTTAGGTGTTTTGTCACCAAAAGGGAAAGGACAAAAAGCTGGGACCATAACCGGGTCGTTGAGCCTCGCGCAGTTGAACTAGGAGAGTTTGCTAAAATCCCTGATTACAAATCAACCAAGAAGAGGCCTATAAACGACACCCACATTCACACTTTCCTGGTTATGATGGCGGTCATCACCTAATTAGACATCAAGGGGTATTGAGTGCAGGATTCGATGAACTGGACAACGCCTCCCACTGGACTACGATTTTTGCGAAACCACCTTGTCTTGTGAGTCTGGCTATAGTTAGCCGAAGGCTCCACTTGTGCAGTCCCCTAAGAAAATCCACTTGCCTTCGTCTGTGTACTCAAGCAGTATTCTACTCACAAGCAGATCTTGAAAATATTTACATTATATAAAGCGTATTGTATCGTGATGTTTTAACATAGTCTGACCTCATACGTGATATATATATATATATACACACAATTATAGGTGTTGATCAAACCCGTGCAACATCACGCTCATTTGAAAATCCAATTAAGTTTGCAATGTCATATGCATATATTGATGGCTCTAGGTAAAATGTCTTTATGCTTGACTTCATCTGGCAATTCTATGTTAATAGTTCTCTCCTAACATCGTTTGAATTTGGGCAACTTTCCGAGTTGCTATAAAATTTTTGGTAGTAGTTCGAAAGTTAGAGCTCACATTTCGAATATGTTTTAAGCAAAGCAGCACGGGAATTCATTATTTTTATTCAGTAATTTCTGTTCCATTAAAGTGTTCATTAAGTTGAGCACATATATTCTAAATTGCTTATCTCTTTTCATTTAGTGTACCGGGCACAAAAATGGGGAAGGGCAAATGGAACATGCATGAGATGAAAGTACAATACCTGTATCAAATATATGAATCATTTTAATAAATAAATTACAGTTACGTTGTGTACTGTGACTTTGTCATTTTAAAACTGATGCACCAGCAACCGCCGTCAAAAGCGCGAAATCGTACATTTTAAGGGTGTGTGACTAATAGAAGCAAAGAAATACGTGAGTATAATATCAATATGTTTCCTCTGATGTGGTGCAATATTATATTCAATCCCGTGAATGAGGCTAGAAAAATGAAGCATTTAGAGGACCCAATGTGAGGAAAATCAAGGGTATTGCACGAGTTCGGTCAATATCTATATACGTATGTATGATAGGTTTACTGAAGCATGTGCAGTCAAAAAGGGATGGTTACTGGTCAGCCGAAATTTTAAATTAGCCTTTTTACGCAACCAAAGTTTGGTATTCACAAAATAATCACCTACTAATCTTGCTCTCCACACGATGAAATAGTTCTCCAGTTCGGAGTGCTTCCAATGTTGTCATGCTACCAGAGGCAAGTGATGAGATCAACGAGATGTGACGTTTGCAGCAACTTGGCAGATATAGGACCAAACAAAATGCGGTCTGACCAGATTCTCGGCAACCTAGCGGGTAGCATGCCTCCGTTCCACCTGCCAGTTGCATGGTTCAGTCCTCACTGTGTGTCATTGATAATGCACAATCTGATCGAAACAGCTCTTCCTAAATAATATCAGTCGGCAGAGAAAACAGGCTGATTGGCTGAGCAAATTTATTCTGAGAATAAAAAACAATATGTTCACCAGCTGAACACTTCGCGCAACCGGTGAAATCCCATACCGCCGATAAATATGTTTTGCCAACTCCATTCAAGTCAAGTCAGTATTGCACTTCATTTGGCTAAAAAGATAAAGGGAAAACGTGTGTATCAAAGCAACCGCAACATAACACAATTCAAATAAATAGACTCAGACAACCCCACGTAATAACGCGTGTACATACTGACTTGAATTCATTATGAGTCCTTGATGTGAAAATGAAAAAGTACAAGTATGGAAAGAGTGGGCGCATTTCAGAAAATGAAAGTTTTTTGGCCATGAACCTAAGAAATCATTAATCACAACTAGTCGTACGCTTGGCACAGTATTCATAAGACCGTTTGACTTAGGTAAGATCATCGGAGAGTGAATGTGAGAAAATAGCATTGAATTAGTAGATACGGGGACATTTCCGCCGAAAAATTTAAATTGCGCTATCCTATGCAAAGAAGCACTTAGAGAACGAAGTCGAGAGATTCAAATAGTTAGCTTTTGCAACTTAAAACCAATTATCGATAACATAATTTATGAAAAAAGATCTATTAGTGAGCTCAACTGAACCGTGCACCAGAATATTTAAAATGCGACTCTTTGTCTAAAGGCCACCCGAGGATAAAAATACAGGAAATGTTATCCACTTTTTAACTAGATGTTGATTTGTGATCACATTTTAACAGTATTTTGACGAAATTAGTAGAATCTAACATCAACTTTATAGCTCCTCACTATTCTTCAAACAGAGAGACGAAAAAGAGTTGTACTGGAAGTGTTCTGGGTTATATGACCAACGACCAATTCTTCGTCATATTTGTCTGTGGAGGTGATTGATATACTCCAGAGATTTCAGACATAAAACGGAAGAATCAAAAAGAGATGGCCTGTTTGATGGAAACTCTGTCATTATCTGCTATTTAGTGATGCCGCCTTGTAGTTATCGCGGGATTGATAGGTTTTGTTTTTGTTTCACCTTAGTCTTTCTATTTTCTCCATCACAACGCTAAATAACTCGTGATATTTTCACAATGTTATGAAGTTTCAAACATCTCATTCAAGTTGACAAATTTATTGTGATGGTGCTGACGTATGTAAAATCTACCACCAAATGATGTGATTGCTGGCTTCCGAATAGACTTCAGGTTCCACATGGTGCTATCTCTATCCTCTCAACAGGTAGCAATTCGTCTGAGTGAACACATTCATTTGCATACACCTAAGCACTTATGGAAGCCACCAATTGGAACTATAGTCACGTGAGCTAAAGATACCTCTTGGTGTAACAAATGCAAACGTCCCAATTGGGTAGGGATATGTGGACAATGGCACCCATTCATACGTTTTACAACAAGTCGTTGGGGCCATTTGACGAATTTTTTCGAAGGTTCACCAGGGATTGCACGCATTTGGCGTGTTTTGTGGCCAATTTCAGTGGCCTGCCTTGGCCTTTGATATCGTCAGTGATAGCTTTTGCTAATGCCCTCCCAATGTGCATTCTCATATATGTCAAGTATGCCAGATCCACTTGATATAATCACTGCCACATCTGAACGCCGGCTTTTGAACTGCCAAACGCTCATAAATCATGACAGGACGTACAATCAATTACAAATTCCTGACTCTCTTTGCTGGTGGGAGGTTTGGCAAAATTCACAAAAATGAACTTTCCGTGAATTTGTTTGAGGTCCCCGCTTGACATTAGAATGGTGCAAATCAAGGGGCGCTTCATCTTGCGCTTTGCAGCCAAAATAGCACTTATTTGAATCCTGCCTAGATTGAACGAACCGAAGTAAAACAAGCTGAATAAGGAACCAGTTCGATGAGTATTATAGTTAGCAATGCGCATCGGCAACCAACTGCTGTGCTGTGGTGATGCATGCACAAAAGTAAAATATTGTAAGGAATTAAGCCGCAAAGTAGAAGCATATGCGTGACAAATAATACATTTGGAACTACTGTCTGAATGGAAAATCAACTAAGAATGGTTCCGTCGTATCCTACTGAAATAGCAACAAAACCACTCCCGTGCAGCTTCACAGGAACAATTTCATTGGTGTGTATGGAGGATTGGGATTCAGCTTATTATTGAATTGCGTTTTATCTTGTGAACTCTTACAGTTATTCCAAGAATAGTACTCGTGTATTTAGTTGTATGGTCACTTTATGAGTATCTACTTTAGAATGGTCCATTTTCTTTTGAGAATGATTGTAATTTACAGTTCATTTTTCAAGATAGAAAATGAATGACACAGTTTTGCCGAGATAAAATTTAATTATGCCCCAACACAAACCGACATCAATAAGCGTGGATACATCAGCTATAAAGATGGTGGAACAAATATGAATAAAAGGAAAAAGATGTTTCCGATAGAAGAACTCTCGTTCAAATAATTTTGAGCTTCTTACTGTCGTTATCCATTTGGTTTTCTTTTTTATTAGCAGAGAATTTTTAGATTTCTCCAAATTATTGCGAAATTGGCAGAGCCGTTCGCATTCCGACACTCCTACTAGAATGGTCGTAGTGCGGAGCAGGACTATATCAAAGCGTTTTTCATCAACTTTGGGTGATGACAGGGATGAGGCCTGAATGTCGGACCCCAGGGCTCGGACCACTACGATGGCAGTATCATTAAACCATCGGGTCACCACCTCCTTTTGAGGCAACAATCCAAATTGTTGTTTCCATATTGATTACCGGTTGCGCTGAGAACTATTTACAGTGTCTTTTATCGAAGTGCATTCAAAAAAGAAAGACGTTTTTCGGTTTTGGGGCAACCAAATCAGAAGAAAACTGTTTTTATTGAATTGGTCAATTTCTTCGGTCGCCCTTTGCTGTGAACTCAGCTATATTTGCCAAAGTGCTCGTCACACTTTTTTGGGGAATATACGCAATAGAGCTCTTGAGCATGGCCAGTCACAACGTGACTTAGACAGCAAAGTGTGCGGTTGTCCTACAAATCCCACGGAAACAATCTGACCGAATTTCGCTCTGATCATTTCTGATTTGCTAACCTTTATATCACAGAGGTAAATGGATGAAATAAGGTCCATTTAAGCAACCAGTGATAGCAGGCTTTCACCGGATTGTGTCTACAGGTTATCAAATTTTTGAGTAACTAAAATGCTTTATTGGTTGACAGATGTGGAGAAGCTATTTGTTGGTCCATTTGTGAAACTATCAGGAGCCACAGCGTGCTCGGAAATGATTCTTATATGTTACCTGCACATCTATAGACAGAAAGCGCAGTAACGGTACGATATCAAACTGTATGGCATTTTACCATTGACTAGTTCCAATCCTGCCATCCACTGAACAAACTAATTTATTCAAACAGCTGTGCGAGGTTTTAGCAACTTAAAAACGACCATCATTTCAAAAACCATTCGTTCTACACAATTGCTGCCAATTTGACAGCTCCACGTCGAATTGAAGAAAATAATGCTTTTAAAATCAAGTAAAATGGTGCACATATTGGCACATGGGAAAATCCACTTTACCACTAGGCACTTCGTTGTGAATTCGTAGAATATTGCCCTTAGACGATTCAGAGAATGGTCTTCTCGAAGAAATGACATTTCGGTAAATCGCATCATGCGGTTATACGTGTAAAGCGATCACGGTACCGATATCTGATCGGCCGATGATAGATCACTCTATAATGTTGACAGAGGCCGGCAACCAGCAGAAGCATTGTGACAAGGCCAATCCATGCTAGCGGGTGAGAACAAAGGTCGAGCGAAAAACTGTAGAGCAACCGGTAGATTAACATGAGTATAAAAGTTATTAGCTAAGACGAGAGATCGGGTTAAAGTTACATAACACAGACTAGAAATGTCATAGCATGCATTGCAAGTGATGTAACTTGTAAGGGACAATAAAGAGAAAATAATTAATTTATTCATAATTAATTGTTAAGATTGTGGTAGACGATGCTGAGTGAATGGTGGGGATGTGAGGAGGACAGTTGATGTTCTACTCTATTCACAACCAATCAGCTGTCTAGTCTAGGATAACACCAAAATATGGACTAGATTCATATGCTTGCATAACTGGAATAAAAGTGTCAATTGCAAGCACCTCTGTTATTTTTCATGCACACAACGTTTAATCCATACAGAAACAAAATTTCAGTGTACAGATTGATGAATTTATTTTAAAAGCATTAATACAAATCAGTGGATTCAAAGCGTGGCTTCGTGCACCAGTGCTTGTTTGCACTGTTGAATATGAGAAAAATTTGCATTACGCAGCAGAAGGATTCATTCATTTCAGACAGGATGAGATGAGCTCAGACGGTGTAGAGAAAAGGACTCGGTTAAATTATTGATGAACAAGCGTGTAGCCGATCCAGAAAGTAATTAGTCACATTGAATAACGTTTTACCGAGAACCAGGTTCTGTATGTCGCTTTTCCAGAGACGGACAACACTGACTCAAAAACGAACAAAATGGGACTGCCTATGCACCGTAGATTGCAACTCAAATTCCAAAAGCACCCGGTGTGTGCGTGTGTGTGTGTGTGATTGTCGAAGTGAGCGGAATGGTAAGGTCCGTTTTTCGACTATTCTCTCGTATGCAAATTGTAGAAACCATTGTTTCCCATGCGACGCGGTCAAAACGATTAAAATTGGAGAAAAGCCAGACATATCTTTGCATATAAATAACAAGACGTGACAAGATCCAGTGATAACATAGGTTTAGTGATTAAACGGGAGAATTTTTTATTCTGCAGCGATGGAATTAAACGGCATGCTCCGGGTGTAGTTAATAACTAAATGTTCGTAGAAGACGTGACAAACATCTGTGAACCGTTCGTAGACCAGTTCAGCATTAACAAAACGGAGTCATATATTTCTTAGTGAACCGTGATTGACAATGATTTTTATTTGCGTATTTCTAGCTCAAAATCATATTTCTATCTGATTCAATAATTTTAGCAGATTATAATGCTTTGTTCTGTTTATTTTTGAAGGAGTTAGACTGTGAACCCGGAGGTTGCAGTTTTCTTGTTTCTATAACGGTTACGGAGGATTCTCGAAATGTCACAAGTGTTTGACCCGCAAAAAATATCAAGTGTTCTGCGGTGTGCCTGCTATGACATGAAAGCACTTGTTTCGAAATGATTGACGCTGTGCAGAAATTACTTTGCTCGTCTCCACAGGTTGGGAAGAATATGATGTGCTTCTGAGAAGACCTGCAGTTAAAGATTTTGAATTTCCCTGATCGATACAAGGATCATGAAGGGGAACGACTGCATTAACTTCCTCATTATTGCATGGAAATATCTCTGCAATCATGTATAAATAATCCTAATTTTCAGTCTGCTCAAACAATTTCGTTGGCCACCTGGCATTCTACTACATGGAGTTGGCAGTTACAATATTCGACAGATGAATTGTGTTCAACTTCCAGGCAGCTTTTACATCACGTAAATTAGTTTGAAAACTAAATTTGTTCTATCAAATTCACACGTTCAACGATAGTCAGGCATTTCTGTTTACCTATTAGGAATCGAAAAGCGAATTTGTAATCTTATTCTATATTCCAACTCCGAACCGTTTCAAGCAGTAAATTTTTGTCAAAAAGTTTGAAGTGTGTTTGGCAATGAAGTAAAGCTTTCTGAAAAAATGTAAATATTATCAATTCCTTTGCCGCTTTGATTCCTTCGCACATTGACGAACGACGTTCTACAATCTACCTCCGGATTACGAAATTTGAATAGAATCTTCATATAAGACTGACAATCTAAACTTAGACCGTTCAATTCGTTTAGCTGCCGCGTTAATTTCAGCTACTCATGCGTAATGATTGTAGTAGTCGTAGTAGTAGTAATACGCACGGAATTCGGAACACCAACCACGCAATATGAATCACAGGACTCGAATCGATAATCAGCTATCACGGACTGGATCGCACAAGCACTGGACCATAATGACATAGATTCGCAATGTCCCACGAGAAAGAGACGCGAGAAGAAAGCCACAGGACTGGCAGTAAGCAGTTCGTTTATTGGGAGAAATAAAGGTTATTAAATAATATGTACAAAGGGAGATTATTGGCTATCTGGGTTTCCACCAATTGGATTGCAGTACTG
>UZAN01041064.1:17443-35803 GCA_900618425.1 Echinostoma caproni
GGGATTTTATTTTATTCGGAAACTTATTTCTCTCTCAGAAACAGGGATAAGTCAGCTACCTTGCCACAGATCGCCGGTGTTAAGAGTATGCGGTGTATTAGACTAAACTTGCAAATTCTGTTTGGCAGTCAACTTGATGGATTCCATCCTTAAGTGACTGCCTCCAGTGCACAGAAACGAACAGAAGAAAATGGCAAATGGATGAGATGAAAGTGCAATACCTGTATAAAGTCTATGAGTCATTTTAATAAATAATAATAATAAATTACAGTTACGTTTTCTACTGTGACCTTGTTATCTTACAACTGATGCATTAGCAAAATCGTTGAAATCGCGAAATTGTACATTTTATTGGCATGTGGCTAACAGATGCAAAGACATAAGTGGATATTAAATCAGATATGTTGCGTCTGATGTGGGGCAATATTATATTCAATCCCGTGAATGAGGCTAAAAAAACGAAGCATTGAGAAGAACAAATGTGATGAAAATCAGGATGTTGCACGAGTTTGGTTAACACCTGTATACCGGAGCAATTATCCCTGGTTTTCATGTTTCGGATTCTCACAGTTTCTTCATTCTGATTAAGGTTCCCCATTCCAAAAAGCACATCCGACATGCTGTTTGCCGTTTGCTCCGAATTGGGAGACCTCGAACGACTACCTGCGACTCTCAAGGCAACGACCTGGTGGAATGGAACAACCGCAGTCTAAAGAACATTTTGCAAGTCATCATCAAACGAGATCATTTGGACGTAGAGGATCGGTATAAAGAAACAGCGTTGTTAGTCTTCCGTAATCGGGTCAATTCATCTACAGGATACTCCCCGAACCTCATCCGTCTCTGAAGCGAGCTCTGCCTACCCAAAACGTACGGTCGCCGCTTGCACCAGCCGAAATGATTGACATGAACGATTTCGTCCGCGGACGCCAACAGTGCCTCTCTACACACTTTCAAACAGCCCGAGAAACTATGTGATCCAAACAACTACACCAAAAATCGGCCTACGATTGACGAGCACAGGGTCGGAGGTAGAGTCGAGAACATATTGCGATTTTGTATCGACCAAGCTCCACATCAAATGCATCGCAGAAGTTCTATCAACCATCTCAGGGACCATATAATGTGGTCCAACAGCGCTCATCTGATGTTTACGTGCTACTCCTTCCTCAACGGCCGCAAGCAGACGTTCTCACCGGCCACTACAACCAGGTGAAACCACACCGCACCACACGACCAAAAGAAAACATATCCCCACCTTCTAAGGCTGTCAATCAACCACTGGCGCTGTACCTGGAAGTACCAGCTGAAGGCGGTGTGGCCGCACAGCCTACATCATCATTTGACACTGAGGAAAGTGTGGTTCCCGAAGAAGAGTGATAGTTCTAACGGCACCGAAACTGAAATGGTCGGACATGTGTTGAGCAGTAATAATAGTCTTAATTTCCCTGACTGTGCAGGCGCACAATAGTTGAATACGGTAAAAACTAAAATGGAACAATCAGAAAAATCAGTAAATGCACGAGAACTCATAATCGATACGAACATTGTGTACTCTCTCTCCCCAGATACAGTTTGTACATTGCACTTGCCGTTCGGTCCGTGTGTCAATATACGTTCGTGGACCACAGTCGTGTTCCCAGAACAGAAGTTAGTGGCGCGAATGTTGTATATTCTGATTGATGAACTCCCATACCGCATAAAATAAACAATAACTTCACAAAATATCATCGAATTGTTCTTCCCGATTTCCGAAGTTGACCAACTCATCAATGTTACTCTGCGTTTATCCCACCCCACCCGATTCATGTTATTCTCGTGTTTTCTTGCGCACCAAGCGTGATTGTGAGCCGGTAAACATATATATAATACAGATTTTCATTCGTATATGTCCGCAAACAATGATCGATTTTTTTCCATGTTTGGTACATTTCAAATGCCTCAACCTGATGTATATTCAAATACTACCCACTCCGGATAGATAAATTCATCAATTTAAACTTACTGGATAAAAATACAATACACTCAACAAATAACATAATCTGCTACTTGCTTGCCGTTTTTTCAAATTTTATGAATATGAAATGGTACAAGCAATGTTCCCGAAGGAGCCGATAATCGACTTGTTAGAGACGTACAAAAGCATCGCCAATAGCGACCAGTTGAGAACACATTATCCAGTCAGGTTCCATTCCTGCACGAGATTCTCGTGAATGCTTCTTAGTCCATTCTCGAGATGTATATTTATGGGCCCATTCTGTTGGATTTTCAGTGTTTATTGTTTGTATCCCTCTTATCTGTATATCATTTCGATTACGTGTGTTGAGATTAGGGCTCTTTAATCTCATTGATGTTTTTGTATTGACCAATAGCACTTTGTCCATCCTCCTTGCCTGTTGCACCCGATGCGTTGCGTTGCCTGAACATCAGTCCCATCGAAACTGAATCTGCATACTTGTGTCGAACTGATTCTTCCACGATATCAAAAAATGAGAGTCATTAATATCTCTTTGTGATTCACTGCTCATCTACTCCGGATTTCACAAGCATTCAGTCGCATGGCATAATAATATCTTAACGGTCTGCCCGATGAGTGAAACGTATCTCGATCCTCTGTTTTACACGTTCCACCAACTAACCGGCGAACTCGGTGAAAATGGTCCGATATTATGTTCGGTCAAGCGCTTTGATCGCAAAATATAGTTTTATCGCCCCAGTGCATTTACATACGGACGGGCCTTGTCACCGTCAGATTTTATTTTTAAACTTAAAGTGTAGGAATGCCCGGTCATCATCTTTGAATAAATTCGTAGAATTATCTATGTCCATTACAATCCTACTGTGCTAGTAATGCAAAATTATTGATCCGGAGACATCAGTGGTTGAATACCGAAAGCGGATCAGCATCCTAAGTGCGCAGAACAGAGTGTCACACCCTAAAGTAGAACGATAGAAATTGCGAATGGACAGTCGTATGCCATTGCAGTTATCCAAGGCTACGTGACGACGCCTACTCTGGAGCGGCACGTTGCGGTTTCTAGACACCTGCGGTCAATTAAATTTGAAAGGTGACGTCAATTACGCGCGTACATGTCACAGCTTCTGACTACACGCCATTGATGGATCGTGACAGTTAAACATAATAGAATAAAGTAATCGTCAGATTTGATAGATACCGAACGCTAGCCAAGGAAGCTATAAAAAATGATGATCAACTGAACGAAAAAATCTACTCACAAACTGTTGTGCTACACGAAACTATCAAAGAACCTAGTCTTATTATGCGTATCCCAAAATGAAGTTCAGTCCAGAGACAGTTTGAAACGGTGAGAGCCTTTAGTCACAACGAAAATCAGAACGTCGTGCAGTACGGAAGTAAACACGTGGTATTGCGAGCTCGTTGCATTGTGGTCCGGTGCTTCTATAATCCAGTCCGTGACAGCTAATCCTTGATTCGTGTTCGATGAGTTATAGTGCGTGGTTTGTATTCCGAACCTTCAACAGACTTCATTGGTATTTAATTAACTGAGAAGATATTGTTATGTGACTTGTATGTCGTGCTCATGCGTTCTGTCAGCAAAGGATCAGAAGGTTAAAATTGAAAACAAATGATTTCGATTCAAGTTCGTGTGATTTGTGCCAGTTGGTGTCCCATATCGAGCAATTTTATTAGCTGGTCTACGCCATCCTGATCGTTGCCTCGCCTTAAGTTAGGGGCTGTGGAATGGATCAACATTCGTTTGTGTACACCTCATCAGGTTATGACCGAAAGTCCACGCGTCTCTCTATCAACCTTTACTCATACCATCTCGACGGTCTACAGAACACTACTTGTAACCGTTTTCACAGAGACGATATGTACGAAACATGATATTCAGTCGGACACAGGTATGAATTGTGTTTCGGCACATCCTTATGTATTGGATCACTGTGGAATACAAGAGATGCAGGTGTTTGCGTTGCAAAATTATAAACACTCGCCTCTCAATAATGCTTTATATGTCATGACGGGCATAGTGTGAAACAAAACGGATTCAAAACATTTTGTATACTTTTAATGCGTTCGAGTGAGGAAGTAGATGCATCGCCAATTTATTCAGTTAAATGAGTTTCCCGAACAGATTACGTACGCTGCAAATTCTTCAGGTCCATATATCTATCTATCAGATACAACACGGAGATAATTTTTAAAACCGAAATGTCTTCAGTCGTTTCGTAGTAGCTGAAGCCAAATTCGAAATTACGGCACACTTATGCCCTAGTTCACCACGGAAATAGGTGTTCCTCAGGGTTGCCTCCTCTCATTTTCTAGTTAGTTGTTANAGTTAGGATGCAAGCTTTTCTGGAGTGCTAGTGTAGCAATGTTCGGTCTGCATTTTGCACCTTCAAGGCTGTGTAGATCGGGTGTATGCAACGGCAGTTCGGTCAGTTCCGCTGCGCGGCGCCAAAACCTGGTCAGTAAGAACACAGGATAGAGACAGACCGTCGGTATTTTACCTCACTGTCCTCACCGCATTACACGAATCTGGTGGAGCAGCACGACTAACTATACTCAGGTTGGGCGCAGAGTATTATATAATGCGGTCACCCACTGGAGCAAGTGGTCGACTTGCATAGATTACGCTGTTTGGAATATGTGTTACGCATATCATCCAATAGTTTGCCACGGCGAGTTATGTTTGCCGAGAGAGGTACTGAGTGCAAGAAAGCCAAGGATGGTCAAGCTAAGATCTGGCATGAAGGTATGAAACCCTGAACCAGGAATCTGAGGCATATAGATCCAGGTAGGCTCCCTCACTAGGGACCTCGCAATGATCGTACCCGATGGGTATAGACACTGAGTGATATGGCTGAGTGCATCTTGTCTGGTGAATGAAGATCGTAATTAATTGGGGAGAATACGACTGTAACACTGCCGGTAATACGGATGGAACTCAATGCTGAATACGAAAAATAAGTTTTAATCACTACTATCAGCAAGTATTAAAATGGAAAGCTGATTACACGCAAATACAAGGAACGATGAACTTAGTGGATAATAAAAAGCAGATGAAAAGTAAATACAGTGACCTGTTTTTCAGTCATTTGTTCCTAGTTATGGATTGACGAAACCAATTTCAATCTACATTTTTCAAGAAATTTTCGGCGTTCACTGGGAGATTAACGGTATCCAGTACAAGTGACCGGTTCAAGAGGAATACATCTACTCATCTTAGGCACTATAAATGCTGATCGGTTGTTGAACTATGCTTGAAAGGTGGATCTCACAATTACGTTTGTGTGTTGCAAACGCTCATTGATCAACTGTTGAAGAAGAACACAAAACATACGTGATTGTATGTGGCAATGCAACCTGTCACTCTCAACTGCAACAAGTGTTTGCCAGAAGAAAAGTGAGCACTCTCCGACTTGCTCTATATATTTAGACGATGAATCTGACTGCCGGGTGATCCCGAGGGGAGAACGCACCAACAATATTGGTGAATGGTAAGTTTAGAAAGTATTACTGATGACGTCAAGTCTCAAATCACGAAGGATCGTGGGCAGAATGCATCTAATCATGTTCGTGTTCATTATCCGACAGCCACCAAAGTGCTTAATTTTATTAAATTTGATCGTTAATTATTTGTTTTACTCACCGAAAGTTTCTGTGAAAGAGAGATAAAGATCAGAGATTCTTAACAATATTGAAAGCAATATGCGGTGTACTTGAAGAATTTCGTAGAAGTTAGAGCATATTTACTATTACAGTTGACAGGTTTTACATCAAACCGTTGTGGATAATTCCATGCTGAAGCAGCTCTTCGGTAGGCAGCGCTTTCTAGGCCACATGGTGATTGAAGACCAGTCAATGAAGGCAGCTCATGCATTGCCAAGATCGAACGATTATATAACACCAGCCGAATAGGTTGGGCAGGACAAACGTTTGTTTTTCGTTCCGGTGCAAATGATACAACCTATTAACCAATGGGGTTTGTCTCAGTTTAGTGAAAATAATCATCAAACGTTGGACTTATTTTCACTGTTGACGAAGGAGGAGTTATCCTTGATCTGTATGGTGGGTGATTCAAAGGGAAAAACTAACTGCAATAGTCACACTGATCAGCACATATATGCTCAGTTTCCTGTCAAGTGTGCATTTCAATGTCAGAAATACGTAGGCAATCGCATTTGTTTCAGACCAATCGATGGTATTTCAGGGAATCATGGCCTCGCTGAAATTTGTTCACTAGGATATTGATGGCTGAGACTGGATGCACTCATACACTGTGTTGTGTTGTTTTGCTGTGCGGCCCGTGGTGAGCAGCGGTCTTGGCTTCGTCTCGATCGGTAACTCACCCAAAATGTACTCTCCTTTGTTCGAGGAGAATTGAGTTCATTCGGCCCGGAGTGCGGTTAAGACAAACTCCGTCCAATCGGTCGAATCGGATAACATCTCTCTCAAAAATCTGTTGAAGTATTTTGACACCATCAACACAATTGAAGGCATTACAATGGTCAAAATAATAACCAAAGTCAATACATTTTACGTTCAACGAATAAGGAAAGAAACGAAAGATAGATATTATCACTTCCGAATATTGTCCAGAGGCTGGAAAATTCGCCTCAGGTTTGTGACAGCAATGTATTGAATGTATCGTAAAAGGTTCTTTTGGCCACTGCACACATAAGTAGGGTTTTTATGTGATAATTGAAAGAGTGTCTCTTTACTTCCTCTGTATTAGTTGAATATACAATCAAATTGCGATGGAGTGGTTCGAATCCGGGACTAACAAGTCATGATCAGGTGACCTGAATACTTGACTAATTATGCCGTGATAGGTTTTGAGAGGTCTTACACCAAAGAGTGCTTCAGAAAGGAGAAGCATGCACATTTGTCTTAACTCATTTATTGCGTGTAGGAGAATAGAACTGATCTGAGCGTATAATCAGAATTGCCAACAGAGAAACGGGAACAAACTTTTCATGAGTTAAGGTCATAACGAAACACTGGTAGTTGACAAGCCTTGATTTCGCTGTGAGAGGTACAAAATATTGCAGTCCAAGAATAGTCCAGACCGTAAAGTACAACCCAACGAATACGGTGCAACAACAATTTGTATATCTTCTGTCTACTTCAAAATCGTTTCTTCTGTCCACAGAGCAATCTGATCCCTTGCCATAACTGTCTTCCATCTCCAGCTCCCAGAACTTGCTTTGTGAGTTTGGCATTTAGTCTTGTGATCTCTACCCTGATTTGTAGTGCAAGCGTTTTGACGATGCATTTTTGTTGCACCTTGAGTGCTAGTTCTTTTTGTCTTCTAAGAGCCTTTTTTGTATTGTATTGTATTGTATTGTGTATAACTTTTGCAAGCACTGGAGCTCACATTTCAGTTAAAAAATCATACACGCTAACCGTCACAATGTACATAATCAACGGAGAGAAAATTTTCGCAGGCATGAGGACGTTCATAATCCAAGGTTAAGACAAAGTTTACTTATTGTTCGCTCTTTGTTTGTGAGTAGAAGAGTAAAATACGGTATGGGTGAATTGCGGTATGCGTTAATTCGAGATGAAATTGGACCGCGGACAGAATTTCCTGCCAGTCTGAACAAAAATCATCCCTATAGGAGAGCATACAAGAAAAATCAGCTTAGATATTTCTATTAGGTGTTTAACAGAACAAGGAGAATGTTAAAGCGAAAACCATGTGGAGATGACTGTAGGAGCTTTCCTTAGAAGGAGTTTGTCAATTGAAAGATTTCGAATTTCTTGTTGATTTGATTGATTTGCCAACCAAGAGTAAAATTTTAGTCTAAGATTTAGGAGACAGTTGTCACTAGTGGAGCCTGGCACCTTCAGTTTGAGTGGGAAAATACTAGGATGATAAGTACTAAACTTGTCCAATACCGCACCTCTTCTGGTAGGTGCTGGAGATCCCATAGACCGAAAGAAATTAAAGGTTAAGTTGGTCCATAATTGAAATCACCAACGGGCTATTCCAGCCGTGAGTATATAGCCCGAACGACGGGTGGCCCTCGACAAAGTGGTGTGATAATTTTCTAACAGAATCACCACACACCGACCATCGCAACATTGAGAAATTTATACTGTTTTTCTATTCTATATAAACACATGTATGTTTTAAAACTTGTTAGCATAAAAATCATGGATGCATTCGTGCAGCTGTTGTTTTCTTTAACATAATGTACATTTTATATCTAAGATTAATAAAACATTGTTGTTCGGAGAGTTCTGAGTTAATTAAACGTTCATACTGGTCCCACACACCACCTAGCCACCCACTCTCTTCCAATTCTTTGGCCGTTGAGCAAAACATATTGAAGCCACCTGGCATGTATAGTAGGATGGGAAGCTTACGTAACCACGTGAGTGTGAGCTGAAACTTTTTACACTGAGGTGGTAAACTGTTAATTTCAAATTTAATCGTATTTCTCCTGCGTCAATGAAATTGTATAATCAAAAAGAATTTTCGACAGGTAATTTTTCAGGTTGGCGTTGCAATACTCAAAACCTTAGTTCGTGATATCTTGCGATGGTAAACTCCTATATGGTGGTAGTAGTGTACACCGACAAAATCGATAGATTTCGGGTGAGAAAAGCTCATACCAAAGTTGGTAGTGTTCTATCTGGGGATTCTGCTTTGCTAGGACGTCAAGCACATTGACGACCAATGGTTCACAGCCGCACAAAAGGCGGCGGAAGGGGGGGTCACAGGAAGGTGGCGGTTTCCGTGGCTCCGTATAAGGCTATATTTTGACAACAGTTGCAACCTTGCATGTAAGCTTAGACGCCCTACTTGAGAAAATACATCTGTTGCATTGAGAGGGTGCAAAGATTACTCGCTAGGAGAATCCCTGAAATTGGGGGCAAATAATATGAGATAGGTTGAAATCCCTATGGCTATTCTCCAGGGAGAGGTGATGTGTGAGAGGAGGCATTGTTGAGACCTTTGAAATGATGAAGAGGCGGATAGCGTGTTTATCCGAGTAACACTCGAGTCAACAGAGGACTATAATTTGTACCTAAATGGGCAGGTTTTCCATGATTCCTATTTTCCAATAACCTCTCTTTCCAGATGCGGACTGGACGAAATGGACAAACGGACATTTCCCCCATGTTACAAGGATGCTGCAAAATTGTGTGTATCCAATGGATGGTTCACTTGCTTGCTGCTCGGGCTTCACTACAGATGATATTTCGGTTGTACCCTTAGACGTAAGGTTCTAGGGGCGGATTGTTTTGTCGCGGGCTACAACAGTGTCCTCCAGACTCCACGAAGCACCTTCGATGGAATATTTGATACTTTTTTCAGGTCAAGCCGAAGTCCAGCCTTCCGCCCTCTGGCTTTGGAAATTGTGGCACCTCTATAACGAAAATCCTTTTCGGGCTAACTACCCTGGTTGCTCAGTCCCTGTTTTCTCAGGGTAACAACTCCATCCACATGAATAAGCTGATCACATTCCGGTTGTTTTTGTGCCTGTTTTCCTCGGCCCACGGTTCCTCCGCGATTGCTCTGTAAAGCTGCTCATTTCACTCTGTTACTGCTGATTTTAGGAGCTTTCCGATTCTTCTATTTATTTTTTATTCTTTTCGTTTTTGATGTCCTTACTGGTTACTTCTGACTTGAACTGTCTAGTAAGACTATATTCGTTTGATCCTGTAAATGTTGTTTCCATCTGTTCGTTTGGACATATGCAATATATTTGTATCACACGACGCCGCTCACCGAACTGAGTCGAATGAGTTTCATCTGGGCGTTGTACGAAGAGATTTGAAGATAACTGCACTGAACACGAAAGCTCACAAACTGGTCAACCGAACAGAATCCCCGAATTATTCCTTTACGCGTTTCGTACAGTCGTGGTCCTGTGATAAATATCACGAGCTTTCCGCAATTTGTTAAAATTATCCCAGGATCACTTGTGACAAAAGCGTCCTAAATAACTATTCATCGAATTTATCCAAGGCGAGAATGGAAAGTTATTTTCCCATTAATTGGCCGTTGAATTTATTGTGCATTAGTGATCACCAAATGCCTCCTGGCACTCAAATTGTTGTGTAGATACACCTTCTCTAATTGCGGTTATCGACATCATTGACAGAGAAGAACACTACGAATGCTTGAAAAGTTCATAATCCAGTGCAATCAATCCAGATCGACCAAGATCACCACCACCAACACCCCGATCAGGAACAGTTTCACCCAAATGACCTTTCGACCCAGCCTGAAAATTTCCCGAGTAACAACAGAAATTAAGGCACAATCTTTAAATGATCTGTACAAGTACGCTTATGAATCATTCGAAAACAATTGTTCGCCGTCGGACGTGTGTTCTGATGTTACAATTGGATCAATCTGGAGCACTTAGCCATCTGAACATGAAATCAGACCAGTGGGTTTCGTGTGAACCCCCGGACTTCGACGAAATGTATTAACACACGCGTTCTCTCAGAGAGTTAACCGCACTTGCTCTGTAAAAAATGAGTCCCATAATTTCTAAACGCAAAGCAGAATCCTCTTGCTACATTTTTGCAAACACCGTTAGACTTTTGATAGTATTTTGAACTTTCCCATTCTAATGTGTTCCAATTTAACACTGTAATAACACAATTGTGAATAACCTGATGCGAGTCTGCACGCCTCAGTGCTGTTGTTCTTCTTTCTATACATGTAGATCATGGCATGCTGAGCTCTCTCAGCCCGCATGTGCCAATGTGCTTTTTTTAAATTGCACTATTTATCCCATGTGTTTTCCGTTATCTGTAACATATACTGTATTCTGCTTCGAATTTACAGTACCGTCTTTAGTTATTCTACGCAAGATGCATAGATGACTGAGCTTCGTGGCCGTGACTTTAGAATGCTCTGTTTGAAACCTATTTCGGATAAAAAGAAACAGAGTTTGGCATATAATATTTTTCCATTTTCTACATTGTTGACCTTTCGATTACCGTTCGTTTGTTAAATATCTAACAGTACAATTTTCAGCGATGCGTACGTGATCAACTAGAAGGCTGACAGAGATATCAGAGAAAAGTCAAAGGTTGTGGCGGTGTTGGATGAAGGGGTGGGATTGGGCGAATTTCCTTATAATCCACTGAAATCTCTTTTGTGTTTGGCCATAATTATGAGATCATCTCCAGTTTAAATCTTCTCAGCTACGGCACAAATTTTCTCTGGCGTATTGCTTGGTCCAATAGTAACCATGGTAGCAACCACATATCCTAGAACTTCCCATACTTATGAACGTAGCTCTATCCTGAACTTGAAAGCTTGATGCATTCCGGTTCTCAACGAGCCTGACCTACATGTACTCTGTTGACCTTTCTTTCTCATTCCAATGTGATTCATGTCTAATTGTTTTGTATCTCCTTTGCTATTTGCTCGTGAACACCTGTTTGAGTCATAACAATTTGGCATATGCCATATTGTCTTGTTCGTAATCCCTACTGGTCATTCCGAGAATCATTGCCGTGAGCCGTTCCCAACGTATGCTTGTCCGTCGAATTTTCGTTTAGCTATTTCGGAGAATTAGTACAACTGTTCTCAAATATGAATTGCTTTCATGCGACCGAATTCAAATACAATGATCGACGTTTTATTAGCTCGCAAAAAGAAGTGTGCACATGGGCAACAGCGAAATCTGGAAAATCATGAATGTCTCTGAATAGGATCATTCAGCTTGTTTGTGTACCGCAAATGAACTTTTCAAGTCTGTCATCCTCATACAACTAAAATTTGGGCATGTCTAATTTTGCTAATGCAAACATTTCTGGGGTCATATTTGAGAAAGGAAGTGAGAACACACACAGGTGGAGTGTATCATTCTGGCGAGTAAATCCTGAGGTCATGAGACGACAATGCTGGAGGATGTGAGTACCTGGTGTTGACCAATAGCACGTACTAAAACCTCTGCCCCATTCACCATGGGAATAAAGCCACTGCGTCCAGCTGCAATATTTATTCAAGGAGTAACAAAGAACAAATAACACTCGTTTTGGTGTAACTTCGTGGTTTCGCTGATGGGGAGGTAGAGGGGGACAATGCAAGCACCGGAGTGCTTTCGATGGGTGATGAATTGAGGACAACAGGGACAGTGATGTCGGCAGATGTTTTTCTAACAATTGTAACGATTGAAGACGTTGAAATTAAAATTGAACCCCTGCTCAGCCGCACACACATGGCTGTTTTACGTCGCAGCACATATCAGAACCTGTGCCCCTATTTACCATTATACGGAAAGTAATGCATCCGGGATTGGTTGTTTTGATGGTACTTCATGACATCCTTCGGATTTTCATAACACAGTCAAGCCCATATTGTTGTTGGCCAGAACAACTATGCTCTGTGTGTATGGTTTCTTTGTATCGGGAATATAGAGCGTTCATGAACAATGAATAGGCTTAGTCCGTATTCACCTCAAATTCTCGCTTACCTAGACCAACGTACGGGTTTGACTGTGACTGGTGGAGTTCAGCGCATTGTATTGCCCCTAGAAATGAAGATAAGGAGCAGTGGGGGATAGACGTACAAACAATGCTCAGGGAGGAACAAATATGTTTACTCAACGGAACACCAACTTTTCACAGCTTGAATGTTGTTCCCTTGCTTGAGCGGGACTATCGTGGCTGAACTGGAAATGAATACAATAACTGTATTTTGCGTAATCTGTCATATGAAGTGTACGCTGAGTACAAAAATAATATTGTTGGATAGGATAAGCCAGTTGATAATATATATATATATATACATATATATATATATATATATATATGTATTTATATTTATATAGAGTTGAGACTAACAAACAACCGCATTAGTCACAAATTCGCATCGTAGGACTATGGTCGTTTAGCTTCATTTATGTCACTAACACCTCTCAAATAGTAATGCTGTTCCCGTTTTAAATGAAAAGAGCGATAACTACGATTGAAATATATGACAGAAATTGTTAGATAGGAGCGAAACAGGTTATTTGGATCATTTTTTTAAGCGTCAACGATTTATTCACGAGCTTCAGGCCAACAATAGGTAACCGCATTCCTATTCACAAAAAAGTAAGGATAGGGAGTGTCATGAGTATAAAACACGTTAATTTANGTGCGTAAAAATGCTAAGTACGAACAAAAATCTCTTTGTGGACCAATGTCCGACCAAGATGAATGCAATTTGCATGCACATGGGTCAATGTGTAAGAGTTGTGTTCAATCATATCAATCAACCTCAAACATGCATCAATATGAGGGGCACAGTTATTATCTAACTAGAACGGTTCAAATTTTACTTTTATTTTCTTTTAAGTGAATATTTAGTGATATAAATTTCAGGAAAGGGAGACGACCAATCACATTGCTGCCGTACAACACCTGATCGGGAATACCTGACTGGAGGGATTTGAACACTTCATTCGACATGATAATTTAGTGAATCTAGTGAATTTAGTGTTGAACCAAAGGAGTAGTTGGTTTCGGAGAGCATCGCAAGTGTCCTCAAGAGGAATTGTTTATAGGCAATTAAAGTAAAGGAAGTGCAGTGGTAAGCTGTTACCGCTAAAAGGCAAATTAACTACTGGAGTGGTTTAAAACCTACGCAGCAAATATCATGCAACAACCTTTCCGACGAATCCCGATTGAGCGTTCTAATTTCAATTACGAGCATTTTGCGTATATACTTTTGCTGTTCAGTTGCCAGCGCAGTCGCAATTTTGTTTGTTCCACTGCGGCCAGCAAAGCGCCTAAAGTGACCTTTGTCTGTGTTCGATTCATTTTTGATCGCCACTGACCCGAAAGAGAGGGCTGCGAGAGATGCTTCCGCTTCACGTGACCTTGTCATACCTCGACGTCCGATTAAAGTGCAAAAAATGCGACGTTGCACGATGTTATCCAGTTTCGCATCAGGTGTTTCGACGTCACGGGAATTATGCAGCCTACGGAGTTTTGGGAGACATCAAAACCGGGATATTATGCACACAGTGTCTGAAACACTTTCACCTTTCACATGCCAAACTTTTGGTGAAACAGTTCTTTCGGTGGTATGCACAGGCCCGGCACCCAAAACTGCATCGAGTAATCCGATAGTTCTGCTGCAAAAAAGGAAAGGAACTGATAACTTATCTCACCTGCTCGGCGAAAGACGTTAAGTTACCTGAGCGTTTGACAAGTGCCTTAATCGGGGAGCTAAATCACTGCTCCATCCTGAAACCACTCCGTCGCACCTTCGACTTAGGTATATTTTTAAGGCTTAGACCGAAGGTAGTTCTATTGGCTCTGTTAGTAGTCGGTTTTATAGGTGTACTGCTCAATTGAAAGAGAATTGTGACCTTGCTACTGTTTCCAATAGGGATTTTCTTAGTTTCTTACAGTTACCAGTTGTTCTCGAATCGAGGTCTTCCTGGAACGGGTTCTCCGGGCCCATGTCTGATAAACCCTTCATTATTTCGAACCTTTCTATGAGGTCAGCCCCGGAGTCTTCTCCTTTCCAGAGAAAGGAGCCTCAGGTTATGAAGTCTCTGATCAAGTGACTTTATCTTTGACCTTCAGTCGTTCTCGATAGGAGCTTCATCCCTTTGGACCCTATCTGCACGCAGTACTCGAGATGAGGTCTGACTATAGCCTTGTACATGAGTACGAACACCCCAGGTTTTCTGCAAGACAGTGCTTACCTCAGCCTGAGGAGTTTCTGCATGAGTTTTGCGGCTGCTGTGCACTGCTTGGCCCAACGGAAATTGGAAGGCCTTAGCCCTACTTGCTGATTCTATCGTAAACAATCCATGGCCCTGCATCACTGTTAACCTGCCACATTTCCTTGATAGCAAATGACTTTTTACCGGAATTCGGTGGCAAATCCCACTTATGCGTCCAGCTGAGGATAGCAGCTGTCTCTTTTGAAGTCCTCTCTTCATTTCGATCCAACCAACTTGACATCGTCGGTGAAGAAAAAGGTGAGCGATCTCAACAGCGCAGCAGGGTCACTTAAGAACAGTAAGAACATTAATGGGCCGAGCACGGAGCCCTGGTGTACGATATTTGTTATGTGTGCTGTACGGGAGCACCTGTCACGTACCTTGACGTAGAAGGTTCTGTCGATGGCCAAGTCTCTCAGCCATTGATGTATTTGTCCGCTGATACGAAGGGCCCTAATTTGATTGATAGCAGTCATCGGTTGATGGAGTCAAACGCCTTGCTAAGGTCAAGATAACATACACCTACCCTGTGCCCCTCCTCTAATCTTCCGGTAGCTTCATTCAAGAAGCACAATAGACTAGTCAAACACGATCTTCTTTTGGGAAACCATGTTGTATTGGACACAACATAGAATGCTACGTTATGTGCTGGAAAATATGAGTGCAAATATTTTTTTCCAGCGTCGTACGCAAATGCTAGTCAGACTGAATAGCCTCTATTTAGCGTACTCCGATCGGGCTCCCCCTCCACTGCTGCAACCTTCCAATCAATCAGTAGAACGCCCTGATCTAGTAATGCTTTGTATAGCTTATACAACGGTCCTGCGAGGATGTCTGTGATGGGCCTGATAATAGTTTGTGAAATCTCCTCCAATCCAGTCGCTTTATGAACGTCGAGACCGTCCAAATGCAGACGCACAATCTCTTCCGATAGCTAAATCTCCTCAGTTTCTGAAGGTGAAGATTCTAGCTCCAGTAACACCAGCAAGGGATCAACAGAACTGCTTTTGAGACCGATGCACCCCNGCTTCTGCACCCCGACAAGTTTCTGCTCCGCGACAAACTACTTTGTTTCTACACGAACTCCCAAGGTTACCTGAGCAAATTTTCGGAGGTGGTACTGCGTTTCCAAACTGGTCAATAGGAAGTAAGTGCAGTTATCGAAAACCTGTTGGCTGGGGTAAGTACATCGTTCGAAATCATGAGCGGTGTCCATTACCGGTGCCCTATTTCGCCATTCAATTTCGTTCAATTGCATTGTCTGAAAACATTACCGTTTGTGGCCCCAGAATGACCGTTAGTTCGTTTATAAAGACAAGAATGTGATCCATGTGGAACTCCTTCGGCCAGAATCAGGTTAGTGGTACACGATCACCTGTGACGAAACCCATATTCAGTAGGGGATAATATTTATTGTCCTATGTTATTCACCATCCCCTTAATGATGCGCCCTAGGGTTTGGCTGCTCTTCTTTTGTGTTCACTGTCGCATTGGAATTTATTGCTTCGTTTCTGCAATGTCCTCTCGACGTTCGTATCCCAGGGAATTACTACTGCACTTGTAGGATATTTATTCTTCTTCTGTGTCATCTGACTCGTATTGTTCTACCCGGACTGGATTATCTTCTCGGGGCAGGAAACGTAAGCGTACCGGGTGACAGACTGCGCTTGTGCACATTCCTTCTGCGAAGATGACAGATCTCTCACAAATCAGTTGCAACATTCGCTCACGGTTAAGCAAACTGGCTGACCTCGGTGATCTAATAACTCATCGCGTGCACATAGACACGTGTGTGATACTGTAGTATTCGGACTAGGAATGGAAATCAAATAGCGCGAACTCGGTATCGGACTAGAAACCCACTGAACAGCGCAAAGTCAGACAGAACCAAGACGAGATGTGGATGCAGTCAGTTCTATTCAGAAAATCATGAAAATATGTATCACAAGCAACAAACAATTATTAATCGATTCTTGAATGTCCAATCGACAAAGATATGGTTTATCTGTTTGCCTTCTTGCACTCACCCAATCCGAATGATGCCAGTTGAGACCACAGGGTTGGTCGGTTATCCCGTTTCTTGAATGGTTACTTGTAAACTGTACCACGGTGCGTGCGTACTCGATACACGATCACCACAGATGTGAATACAATAATCGTGGCTCAAACAAAACATAGACGATTAGCTGGTCAATATATCTTGTTTTACACGTTTTCGACATATCAGAGAAATAAGCAAAAATAAAATCCGGTGGCGGGGTAATGAAGGATAATAACTCCAGTCGGTGAGACAAGTTCGATGCTTTATTTGCTTTCTCATCGTATGGTATGGACTGCCTAAATGTTTCATGACGATCTAGGTTTCTAGCTTATTGGAGCACCATTAAAACCAATTATTCCTTTGCCCGTTCTTGCTTACAAATTGAAATTAGTACGATGCATTACTTCTTTAATTGCTCCCTTAGTGAACGATGATTTAATTTTACTTGTTGGTGATTTTATCATGATTTAACCCAAACCTTATTTTCATTCGGTGCATCGGATATCTCTCTCTACCACCAACAAAATGAAATGATGTGATCTACAAGGTTATTACTAATCATCTTAATATTTTCCCACTCGAATTGAAGGCGCCAAGCTCCACTAGTGACCACTGTCTCCTACATCTTGGATCAAAAGTTTACTCTTGGTTGACATAGCAGGTCTTCCATCCAAACCACACAAATGAACATACAACATCGAAATCTTCCAGCGGACAGAATCCGTCTAAGACAATCTCTTGCCATCATCACCACGTGGTTTTCGATTCCACATTCTCTCTGTTCTGTTANAAAAGCTCCTAAAAGACAAAAAGAATTAGCGTTCAAGATGCATTAAACAGCCAGCTTACGCTGCAAATCAGGGCTGCGATGAAAAGACCGAATGCTTCATTCGCAAAGCAAGTTCTGCGATCTGGAGATGAAAGATTCTTATAGTAGGGGATCAGATTGCTTTGCGGACAGGAGAAACGGACAAAAAAATTATTGATATGTACAGCCTCAATTCTGCATCCATTTGTCCTTCAGATGATCTGTTTCCTTACCTATCAACCATAGAACCGGCCACTCATGAGGTCTATCACGTTCCTAAAACTACGAAGATCACGAAAGCATTTGGCTCCGATGGTCTATCATTATCTGTGCACAAATACTTGTAAATGCTTTGNNAATAGATCTTGAAACCCACAGTCATCGAATCCATACTTATTACCAGAACACTCACCACCAAGTACCTAGGAGTCACCTCTCATATGCTAGCCTGTGTTGGTAGACTGCGTCGCTTATCTTTTTAACTACACAAGCTACGACAATTTCAAGTGAAGCATAAAACTGTATGTTCCTTTGTTTATCAATGCGTTTTATCTGTCACACTTCGTTGTTTTGCCGTTATTTTCCCAAGACTGCTTGAAAAGTACTTGATTATTGTTCATCACCGTTTGGTAATTATCAGCCGTGTTTCTCTCATTCCTTTAGACACTCTAATCACAAAGTTGTGGAAGTTGCACATCACTTCATTTGAGAATTTCCCTCATTGGACACACAAAGAACCTAGTTGTCTGCTCAATCCCGATTTATCTGCTTGACATTCCCACACTACAACCCGACCCGATTTTAGCTGTTGGCCCTCCCGCAT
>UZAN01041064.1:43444-53587 GCA_900618425.1 Echinostoma caproni
ATGTTCCTTTGCGCGCAAACCAAAATCCAGGGTGAGGAACGAACGGGAAATAATAACAACGCACGGCATAACATGGCAATGGAGATAATTCTCTTCTGGAGCGTTAAGATTACAAGCAACTGTGGTAGTCAAGTGACATAATGCGCCGTACAAACTTAGAAAGTCTGACGTAGAGACATTTTGCGGAGAAAAATTGATATCCCGGCAATATCGATTACTGTCCAAATTTCGAATTTGTGTAGTCGTCTAATATCCGATTGATAAACCTTTTAGCGTTGCTCATATGAAGAAAACACTTTCTACACCCACAACTATTTTGATGATACGTCGGTTAGGACGCATTTTACATTTCGATCCTATGGGTTCTTACTTTGAAAGACTCGTTTGAAGTAATATCATTTATCGACAAAAAATATGTCGACAGTTCTTTCTTTCTGTTGAACATATCGCCGATTGAAACAGCAGCTCGCGGAACAGTTCTTCTAGAGAATTCCGCACCAGATGTCGAGTGCATCACAACCAGTGGTCTCAAAACGCTGGTTGCACTGCTGCCAACCTCCACCATAAACAAAATCTCGCTGGCAAGACAAAGGCGGGATTCCTATCGGATATGCATACTTTTCCACTGAACCGCTCTTGGCACCAATGCATGTGATTGTATTGAATGAGTTTTGTTCAAAATTTAGCAAATGACGGTTATCAATCGTGATACACATACAGGCCCTTCTATCATTTCCCCTGTAGAATGGTATTTTGTTAACAGTTTAACAGCTTTTGGATCCATTGAAGGCATGGATTTTATTAGTGAAGATATCAGTGCATGCATCTTCACTTTCGATACCTTTGAGATGTGAAAAAATAAAAAATCTCTTTCCCATTGATAAACGCACAAACTAGACACAAAATAGCACCAGGATTCTAGTTTGTGTGGACCATACATTTTTCCACAAAACTAGTATTCTACGGAATAAAGTTCTTCATTTTGAATCTTGTTTCATTTTTGTTCTCCAGCTTTGTCAGATGATCAAACTCACATCTAACGATAAAACAGGAGGTATTTTGGTAAACCGGCCAAAGAATGTTACCGTTATAATTGACATTCTACTAGCTGAGGGTCCTGAACGATTCTCCATTTCGATTTATTGTGACGGAAATTTGATCGTAAATAGCTCCTCGTGTGATGTGAGCCTCATTTCGATGATGATTGAAGAAGATGTAACTAATCTGTCAAATATGATCACCATCCCCGAAGATTTTGATAGAACTCATTGACCTGCATCGAGTTTCTTATAGATTCAATAGAACTAAAAGTTGAGCAATTTCCCCAACAAATTTCATTGTGGACACTTTTCCCTTAATTGTCAACGATGAATGAAGTTTAACAGAAATGGGTTCATCTTCTTCTGTACAGCTTTATACGTCTTCTCACAGAACTCCGAGAAAAGAACTTGAGAGAAGTTCTCGCATTATCCATTTCTGTACGACTGGCGGATGAGGCCATGGAAAAAAATGCTAAAGCTATCGGAACAACTACGACGCTTGGAGATGTACCTTGTGATCAATTTTGGAATATCTCTATTGAAAACACCACGAATCTCAAGGATTTACTCAGCACAATGATGCACACTTCAACAATGGATACTTATCCCGGGCAAGTGAAATTTATTTCGGTTGAAATTATACTCTTCGTGATTTTTATCAGAATAACATATAAGAACTGGCTGGTCCTGTTCGATGTGTTGAACATTTGTTAAAACTCAACATATTGCGAGAAAATAATACAAGTCAGACTTAATGCGATCCGGTTAATAAATAATTTTCCACACGACTGAGGAAGACGCTCTTCTTCGGTATTTTGCAAATGAGATTAACCGATATCTTTCGTCTGCTACGAGTATCAATAAATTTCTCTGGATAGCTCTTATCCAGTGACATCCTTCTTGAAATGCCTCTTCTACGTGGACAGTTTCCGGGGAGCATATACTCCTGGCGCGATGAAACTGTGTCTTCACGATACCTATTTTGTGAACCACAGGCGTGAAATTCGCAAATTGCAAGTATGGCCAACTCCATGTAGTCGTCCGGTAGACGGATCTTTGCAAGGTTCCATCTGATCGCATATCATGTAGGGAACATTAAATTTTCTAATTTGAAGAGAGTAAAATACCCAAGTTGCCGAATCAAACTGCATGATTTTTAGGCTACAGGAAAGAAAGGGGTAATAAAGTGGCATCTTGAGAGAGCCTGGGATTCCTCGAAACCAGGTAGAACGGGCGAACAGCAAATTTAAGATTCAGTTGGAGGAAGAAAGACGAACCGAAACAAAAAATGTGAACACCACACAAGAGCTTGAGGAAAAAGATCTGTGTTGATTCTACTCCTCAGAATAATTTCTTTCGACTTATTGCAAACTCTGTCGCTTTCTATTTCTACCGTTGGAAATTGTGTCGTTCTGTTTATAGACTACTTACATAATCAACCACGTGCGTAGTTCTCCCAGGCTATGACACTTGCATGGGCAAGCAAAGACACGCACACCGACCTAACTGGGATGAAGTAAACCAAACCAGTTCTGTTGTGATTTCCATTGTCCCCTACATTTGGTTGAAGTATATCCCGTCTAAAGTAGTCAAAATATTCCGAAAAATTGTCATGCGTGATCCGATAGTGTCATCTGTTTCAGCTAGGAGCAACACAAACGCGAACGGTCTCACTCGAAATGCGAACCATTTGACTAAACACCCAAAACGTTTGTGATTTCGTCGAAGCTTAAAACTACGGATAGTCATGTTGTCCTTAGATATAAGGGAAATCACCGCTTCTGTGATTAGTCTTGTATTGACCTGTTCATACGTGAATCGCATATCATGCACGTTTAGGGAGATATTCAGTGTTTTTTGTTCGCGACGCTTTACTCACGTGTTCCACTTTTCCTCATTTACCAATGCTTGAACACTGTCTACATTGAAATGTTCTACGTGGGTCTACAATGGATATGCACAACTGCTCCAGCTTATCCTCATCAGAAACAGTTCTGGGTCATCCACTTTTTGATAATCTCTTTACTTACTTTCAGTGAATACACAGTGGTATATATTTCAGTAATGGGGAATTGACTAATCAAAGGGCTGCCATACAGCACACAAAGGTTGGGAAATTAAGCCAGTCTTAGGGAGATTCGAACGCACGTCATCCGGGGAAATAATCTGGTGAACCTCGTGAGATTTTTTCGAACCTCAGCACTCCTCAATCAAGTGAATCAATAAGCACATGGAACTTATTCAAGTGTTAAGGGCAATGCCACTGAACGATCAAAAGACGCAACGAGCACGGTCACGCAGTGACCTGAGAACACCCCGAAACCGCGATCAACACAAGGATGTGCAACAACCTAGGCCACCAACCTAACCCCGACGCTCCAGTTTAACGGCGAACCGTGTCGAACACAATGAGAATAAGGGACAACAATTTTTATTGGTCACCGAGACATACAAACGAACGGACACAAACAGATTACTGTCACTTCACAAGCACGGATGTCGGCTCGGCTGGTGATGAAACATTTGCAAACAAATTGCCAAGCTCGTCGAACAAGCGACTTAGAATCAATCAATCATCAATGCTATGTCACCACTTCCAGTTAAATCGAAAAGTTTCCAAGTGAATAGACTTTGTGTGGTGACAAATGCAGATTTGAAGTTTTCGATCGTAGCAAGGATTAAGTTTGATGACGAGACGAGGTATGAACAAATTTCGCGTTCTCGACCTCATTCATGTCTTCTTAACAAAAAGCGAACCTAATCATCAATTGGGAGGGGCCCAGTGAAACCTGCCCATCCCCCACATATATCCACGGTATCTATTTGAAAAAGATTGGGATCAACCGATGCCATGGGAAAATAAATGTATTCTCTCGGTGTTGCTGAGTCTGTCGGTAGAGGATGACAGAGTCAATAACGAAAGTTAATGTGCCCATGCCCTCGAGTCGGGCACGCGTTAGTTACATTCTTTAAAATTCTAGAAGTTGCACAACCCAAACAAGCAACACAGTTCTCCTTTAGTCAACACACTTTTCTGGTGCTGCCAATAAACGCTAGCCTACTTAGCCATGGTCTTTTGGCTGGGATTGACGGAAAACGCATCAATGCTCCAGATACCATGATAGTTTCACAAACACACAACGGTTTATTCAAACGATTGACGGAAGCCTAAAATTACCAAATATACCAAGCTCATAGGGCAAATTGTATCTTGTACGGATCAAATGAAGCGCAAACTAAAAAGCCAGAATGCAATTAACAGTTGTTGCCTGATTGTTTTATGGCAATAAATCGCGAAATATTCTCTTCTCAACCCAAAATGTGCATTACCTTTGGCATCTAGTTTCGGTTTGCCCGCCTTAAGTTGCTAATGCATTTCCTAAAATGCATTCTAACTGGCCCATTGCAATAACTCTTAGGTGACAGCGATCGGGGGTTCCGGTTACCAGCTCATTGTCTCAAAAGGTTTCTGTTACAATGCCAGTATCAATTCTTTAGTCTCTGAGTACACGACATCCACTTCCTTGACCACCATTCATCTTCAATCACTCGAGGGATTATTCATTTCATCAAATCAATTCCAAAGATTGAGAAATGTGGAGCGCGTACAAACTTATTTTGATCATGCAGAAATGCGTAAAAGGGAATTGCCGCGTTATCCTTTTGCTCCTATGTCAGTTGCACACTTGCTGTTTTGACCTCGTGCATCACGTGCATTAATCGATCGTTTAGCTAACGCAGTATGGAATGCCAAGGACATTATTTTTTCCAAAGTGCAAATGATTTGGATCAGTCCATTCCATATGTATGCATCTACTTTCTCATTGCCTTATTCATTCGATTGCACATACTCGGAAAATGAATAACCCTTAAATGTCAAATATTCCAAGAGTAGTGAACTTTCCACATTTTGTGGAGTTAGTGTTCAGATTGTCGTGTAGTATGCAAAATATTAGAGAAGAAAAATATACAGCCATCGATATGGCTGATGTCCAAATTACAAATTGAGAGCACTGGTGTAACTAACATTGGTAAAGATGTGCGTAGATTTGTTCTGGATCCACTCACAAATAACTGTTCTAACAATATTCTTGTTGTTTAATGAATTCCATAAGAATAGGATTATATAAATCCAATACTGAGGGAAGAATGGCTTAACTTACTTCATATAACCAAATCGTCCATTGCTATAGGTCCCAACGGTCAACCATCAACCATTCTGAAATACGATGTCATTGCTCCAGCGATACCTCCCACATCTTTGAACGAATTCTAACCCAGACTGCTGAAAACTCGTCAACCTCCGCCCGACAGCTATTCGCTTACCTCAAACAGTTGAGAGTGACACCACATTTCCAATGTTAACTGTAATCAAGATCAGACGTCAATGTTCAGGCTTGGTACTAGAAGAAATTCCAACACCACCACCAACACAGTAAATCGCAGTTGCCGAATTGCCTGACACACAAACGGTAAGGCATGAGGACGAGGTTGGGTAAGAAGAAAGTTAGATACTGATCGAGATAGTATGTTGCATGCATAGTAGATAAAAACAGCACAGGATCATATCAAATAATTTTGGATGTGTTCGGCGCAGGTAGCATTGAATGTGCACACATCTCATACGCTAAACTGTGAAAGAAATTTTAATTTCAGTACTGCTACCGGTTTCCATTGTTTCAGCTGTTTGCTCAGTGTGGTAACTTCTGGATTTTCATCGATCGCTCGCCTTGATTCGAACAAATTTCCGTTCAATAACCTTGAAATTAACTGAACACATCACAATTACTTTCTTTCCCAGATCTCGATTCAGGTTGTAACATATCACTCAGTTGTTCTCTGTGCGATCCTCTATCCCTCTCTTTATTCTATTTACAGTCATTATATACCTGATTCTATATACTAGGTATTCATTGAAAACATAAATAATTCTGTACCTGAAACAAATTCTTCAAAATACTTTACACATCTCAAAAGCAGCCGGACCTAAGCAGCCGGGGATATGGGAATGAGAGCTGACTTCAACTTTTGGCGCACATCGTTCAAAAGGTGATCGCCTTTAAATAGATAGTTTGATGTAAACGGCTTTCTGGAGAACATTTTGCAACCGGTTACCTTTTAGAGATTGTCTACTGTGAATATAAATTAATCTTTCGAGGTAACCGTTTCGTAGCAACGTTTTCATCGGAAAAACTTCTTCTTCTCGTAATGTGTCTAGGGAACAAATTCTCCTAGCGCGATGGGACAGAGTTTTACGAGTCCACGTTTGTAAGCCATGGGTGAGAAGCCAGAGAGCTGCCGATATTGACCACTCCGTGTTGTTCTTCTGTGGATAGAACGCTATAATGTACCATCTAAGAGCCTCGTAATTCTTATATCCAAAATTCCTAGAGAATCATTGCTTTCTTCTTCGTGCGATACGGAAAGATGTAGATAAACAGAGTTAAATTGTCTCTAAAGGGATTCCAAATGTTCACGCTCCGGAAGAATGAAAACATCGTCCACATAACGTCGGTACAAGATGAACTGGGAAATATTATTGGTAAGAATTCGTTCAATCATTCCTAAAAATACATCGGCTGGAATTGAGCCTAATGGACTGCCCATGGTCACACCATCAATCTGTTCATATGTGGCTTCTTGGAAATCAAAACGAATGTTTTCGGTACATAAAAATATTAGCTCTCTTGAGTATTCAAGAAGACTGACAAGGGAAAAATTACCTGAAGAAATATAATCGTATAGCAAATCAACTGCTTCGTGGAGTGGAACATTGATGAAAAGGGAATCCACATCTATAGAATTCATCCGCTGCGACGATATGGCCAAATTTCAAGGCAATTTGAAAGTTCAAAAGAATCTTTTAAGCAATGGTGTGTTAAAGATTTACGAACGCGACTTAGAATTTCCACCGACCATCGGGAGAGTTTGTGATATGGCGATTTCTGCATACACAAAATTGGGCTGTGTGGAGTCCCGGGTTTATGAACTTTGGGTGAGTTGATTTGGAAACGCTTTCGAATTTGATTGTGCACACCAAGTTGAGATCACCTAGTAGAGGAACATATCGTTGTTGTGCTTCAATGAACATGTTCATTAAATTGAGTGAGGTATCCACGTGGGATGTTGTGATTCCGATAATATTAGTTCTATTCACTTGTAATTTCTCCTTAACAAGTAACTTCCGCAATTGACGTGAGAATTGTCCAGAACATACACGGTCCTTGTAAAATTGAACACGTGTTCGTTCAACAATGGTTTTACAGCGCAATCTGAGCAAATGATCAAGTCCTCGCGTGGAAGAAGCGGGGAGTCTTCGCTTTGGAGACTTGAAACACTGGGTTCCTTTTATCCATCGCATCACAGCCGAAAGAAGACATATGTCGCGAGATGTTAACATTTCATTTAATCTTATCAATCGCTGACTTAAAACAAACAAGCACATTTATGGCACAATAGATTTGTAAATCCTAGTGAACGGACATGTACAGTTAGACAGGAACTATTAGAATAACAAATATGGGTCAACTCCACGGCAAGTGAACTGATTGGATCAATACTTTTTGGGCGCACAGAACGGGATTATGTAATGGGATTAGCAACACCTCACTTATTGCCAACAGTTTTGCACTACAGTTACGTAACAACGGTTTGAAAGAAGAAGGGGGATCAATTTTGTGCTTGGTTGTCATGACGTGTTTTGCAATTGATGACCCCGGGTTACGTGTGACCGCCTGACTACTGGGCGTTGGTTGCGTCATTGACTTGACCAACCACTTTGAAATGTGTCCGGCCATCCGCTGCGATAATTGAAGATTGGGCAACTCCCGCTTCCTGAATAATCACAACTATACTAACTGACACAGGATTGTGTTGAGCTACACTATGTCCAAACTGCATCTTTGATCTGTCGGGGTATGTGGCCGACCATCCACAGACAAATTGGTACGACCGATGGGATTTGGTTTCCAGCGATTCACCAGTTGATTCACTGAATATTTCCACCAAGTCGATGGTGTAACTTTGGGTTCCATTCTGGCTGACATAATTTTGGGCAAGCCTGAGGCAGATAATCTGCGATAAACTTACCGAAAATACCAGGTACCAAAAGCGCTAACCTGGATATAATGCTCACCGTCGAACATATTGTCATATATGTAGGTCACAAAGGAACGAGGACCGGCGGAGTCCTTGGCCTACCACTTGGTCGACAACACAAACGTACGGGTAATATTTGCACTTTGACTGCTTCGTCCTCATCTGTCACAATGCATTGCCATCAACGACAATTTTGATATGCAAGGTCAAAGCGAACGATTATGAATCTCCCAAATGCGGAAATAACACAGGATAAAAAATCTTCGGAACAACGGCTGATCGAACTCCTTCTGGAAAATGGTAGTACTGAACACCTCAACTCGGAGCGACTGATATCCTTACCGAGGTGTATGGATTTTTCATGAGTCATGGAGAGAATAGTTCTTTAGAATAAAGCCTAATACCGTTCGCAGAATTTGCATTCAATGTAGTCAAATTATTTTGGTCTACTTATGAGACAGTATATAGGGTTCTCCAATCAAGCTATTACTTTTCATAGTAGACTAAATCCCACCAATCAAAATAATTCGTCAGTCGATGCTCAGCCACGTACTCTAACAGAACCAGGTGGAGGCGTAGACAGAATGCAGTCAAACACACTCCTGTGTGAGTTTATAGAGTGGTGAACGAACAACGCCCAAAAGAATCAAGGCCAACGGTCAACGCAACATCGCACGCATACGTGCGACTGCAACATGTTAGAGACTTGAGATAACGCGGACAGGACTACGGAGTTCAAAAGTGTTTTCTTTACGCAAACTCCCGGGTTCTCCTAAGCGAATACTAAAAGTCGATGGAAATCTGTGCTATGAAAGCAAAAGGAGTTGCTCACAAATATAAGATTTCGCTTCTTATGGACAGGCTTTTAGCCAAAGAAGGTCACCATCACAAGTATAGTAAAAACAAAGTATAGTAAAGCATCAATCATAGAACAATGTAAAATAACTCCTATGTGCACTATAGAGCTCAGAAGGAGCACTTTTCTTGTCGGTCAGTATCCGGAAAGATCGGATACCAAAGAGTTTCTGCAGATAGATATCCGAATCGGGATCAGTTTTTATTTGGAACGGGCAGCGGGATAGCATGGGCGTGCACAAAGGTGAATGTGTGAAGACAGGGTGTATTCAGATAGATTACTGATATGAACTGACTATCCCTTTGACTACAACCTACTGTACAATCCTGAGTTCATGCAGTCAACCATACACTCGAAACAATGGGCTCGATCCTCACTCTTATTAAAGCTCCTCGGTGGTGCACATTCACCGTCTATTCCCTTCTTTGAACTTGAAGCACGTCTCACTATGAGCATCACATAATTCATAAAAGAACTTGGGAAACACTGTTCATTATTCAGATGCCGGAACTCAAACACTTGAAATCGGGCTTGATAAAATCAGATAAAATCACAGTGGAGCAATAAACGGATATAGGTAGAACATATAGTTGAACAAAAGTTGTTATCACTGGCAAATGAGAACGAAAGTTGTGAAGTTATCTTATCAAATAAAGAAACTTGACCTTGCATGTCCTATTGTGCTGCAACTCATTAGTAGTCCATATACTGAAATAAAATATGAAGAACGTGCACGATTGAAATATGGGGTTAAATTTTGACTTGTAGACGGGATCACTTATCACAGGATGTTTATAGGAAACCACTTTACCCATCAGTTGAATTTTTTGTTGGACAAGGCTGCAGCAGAAAGACGATGATGTGGATAGGAGTAATGTATAACATTGCCTTATCTGGATCCCCTTTTGGGTTGGTTTCGAGGGATACATTTAATTGACTGCAAAGAAAACAGATCGATGCGGCTAATAGTAGGTTTTACTTTGATGAATGATGTATTAAAATATCAGGCCCAGTGAAGTCTTGCTCATTACGCAGCGGCTCACTTATGTCATCCACTATTCTATTAAACAGGGAGGTTTTTCTATTTGGAATTAAATAATGCTACCATCGGAGGAGGACTACATAACTGCCGGGAAGAAATTCATGTAC
>UZAN01041065.1:10588-28517 GCA_900618425.1 Echinostoma caproni
GAAGAATCACCGCAAACGAGCTTGTTCGCTACTCTGTGCTTTCTTACAAAGTGTATCCAGATATACCATGCTCTTTGGACCATCCAATTGCAAAGCACTTGCTCAAGACTGACAGGAGCGGTGCCTGCTCTCTTGTTCTGTGATGATCAACTAGAATGTAGGTGAGAGCTTTAAGTACCTGGAGGGTTTGATCTCCCTACATCGCCTTGAAAGTTTCGATCACGTTTTGCTTATGTCTGCCCATCATCTACCTTTCCATGGTGTAAAGCTGAGAGAAACGTTATTGCAGTCAGACCATGGCATCGTGTGGGAGTATGAAAAATTTAGCCTCATCATTGGCTTTGGTTGGTGCAACCCATCTTTCAGGTTGGGACCCATAAGGAAGAGGATTTTTGTCGGTTAGAAACCCTAAGACATACGGTTATGAGTAGAAGTCAGCTGCGCGGATGGTTTACTGTTTGCCTGTTGAAATTCCATGCCCCCTCCAAAAAACGTTGAACTAACATACACAAAAACATCACAAATTAACGATAAGATAAACAAGAAATATGCTGATTATCGTTTATTTTGATCCACTGCAATTGTTTTTTTCCAAGGCGTTCTATTCTGTATCCGAATCACACCATTTTCTATTATTGGTGTTGCGTTGGTACCATGTTTGATCTAAAATCGGTGATAAATCTGTACGTATGTATATATGTAAACAAATTGTGTCAAAAAAAGATTTCGACACAGAGGAAATTGAGAGTCCAAGGCTCTGAAATAGGATTCGTTTGTGGAATGCCCGCAGGATTATTTGTTAGCGAGTGTTGTATCTGTTTTACCGGTTCCTCCCAATGTTTCCATCCTGCATTGCCCTCGGTCGCTTATTCACCCCCTTTGTCGATTAACTGATCCACAGTAGCTTATTTTCACATGAGCTTACATAAGCGCCCACGTTTGCACCACTTGACTCGATTCCTTGCTCACTTGGCATCCCACCTCCCCTATGTCGGCACCCACTGCTAATTCAAGTTTGATCATGTGACCGTACAATTGCCTCTCCACAGACATGCACACTCAAACACACGCACCTTCCCCGGCACATGTTCCCTCGTCTAATGTGACTTGAACTCTTTGACCTTGTGCTCCGACTGTGATTGGACAGTCATCGTGACAGTCGGTCATGTGTCTACCCTTATTACTCGTGTCTCTACTTCGTCCCTCCATTTTCGCTTTGTTCGGCCGCTGAAGGTTTTGTCCGCTCGATTGGCCCTAGTAGCTGTTACCTGTATCAGCCTAGATCGATTGACTGTTCGGTGAACTCCCTGTGAGAACGCCACGAATTGAGGTTTGTAATCATTATTTAACTGTAGTACCGCCTTTATTGTACGCTAGTAAACCAATCGTACCTAGTTTGATTGCGTCTTTTGGTTTGGCGCGTCACTCAACCTTGGCCTAGAACCCGAACAGATCTAAGAGCAAGATATTCAGTAATTAAAATTCCTATACCGCACGTGGATTGTAGCGCTGATGTTAATGGTCCAACAAAATTTGGTTAATTCAGAGACAGAAGGATTCCATAGAACAAAAGGTTATCCAGTTAAGAATACGCGGTAGCGTATCGGCTCCTCACATACTTATTTAGCCACCAATAGTGATGTAACTGCCGCCATATATTGTATTTCATATTCAATACAATAACCGTTTAATCATGTTCAGTCATTTTGTGGCAGCTTTCTTAATTTTGAAGTGCTTCGGGAAGGAGAAGTTCAGGTACGGATCGACAGAACAAGAATCAAACCAGTCATTCCGCACAGCTACCTAATAAGATCATTGAATGGGTCCCATGAGGAAGCATGGCAATCACAAATCAACTAGTCCCTTGAACGATTAAGTGGTCGTTTGTTTTTGAATAGTGCACAATCTTTGGGTATTGCGAGAACCATTCTGTGCCAAAATGGTCCCTATCCGACTCAAATTTGAAACAGTTTGTTGTTCTCTTGGTAAACCAACAGAATCTGCTGATCGATCACCATCATTTCCGGGGTTGTCGCGACGAGCTGTAATTTTGCCTAACATTGTGAGCTGATTGCCATCTTTTGGAACGGGATTATTGGCCCTCACAGGTAGTTCCATATTTGGGGACGGAAACAACCCGGGACCACGCGAACGAATTTCGTCCACTGTCCAACGAGCCTCGTTCATTTCAGTCAGAACAGGTGGAGAGGTTTTGGCTGGGTCGAATCGCAAGCGCGGTTTGCCCACTGCGGACGAGTTCTTCATACGTGTACGTGAATTGGGATGAGAAGAGTGCTTCCTTTGGGAGACTGGCTGGCATCGCGGTTTGCCGAGCAAATGTTTCGAGATGTAAGCCAAACTGGATGAATCCCAAATTGTAACCCGAGATTTTTCAGTCAGTTTCTTTCGAGAATGAAGCTGTGAAGTAGTGGGTTCATCCAAACGTTGGCTGCGTAAGTCACCTCGCGGTTGAACAGGTAATCGTTTATTCTGAACCATGAGGTAGTTGCTGAAGGCTGTATCTTTTGATATAAATTTAAAAGAATATGGGGGGAATTAATGCATTGTGATAATACCCAGAAAAAACCGTTGTTCTTGCAATCGGTTTTCTACACGAACAATTTATAAAAAACTAGCGGAGTGGTTTTTTGTATCTGCATCAAATGACTGAATATGTTAACGGGAAAGAACGACGAATCTCTCTTGATTACTTCAAATGTTATATATGTGCTATTTTACTAATCAAAATCATAAAACTCGTCAAAAAAAATGATAAATAATCGAACTTCAAAATGCGAATTCGCAATGACAATTTATCGATCTTTTCTAGTGCTCATTCCGAGCTGTAAAACCTATCCTTACAGGTATTTCAGTGAGGTGAAATATTAGTTCGCTCGTGAGACTAAAAGGCCTGCTTCTGAAGAAATGAATACACTAAATAGCAATCAGTTTCAATAAGAAAGTCAAGCCCATTGCTTTTCGGTCAGATGTTAATTGAAATCACTTTGTAACAGCTGAAGATATTCGGGACAACTTCTGTCACATTATTGTACACCGGTTCACACTACTAATAAGTAGTTGACGATAACTTGCCGAATAACCTTTGTTCAGAAGTTCTTCCTATTTAAACACGCAAGTACTTGTTGTCTGCTTGGTTCAACCAGTTGGATTTCTTGGATGAGTCTCAACAGCAAATTACTGCTACGGGGTGTTTATTATTGTGCAATTTAACTTTAAGTTCAACTTAGTGAAATGAATCTCGCATCCCTGAGTATCCAGTTGAAACTGCTCCACGTAAGGCGGTTAATGAAAAACGAACGTTATTCTCATTGGTTTGTGGCATTAGAAAGTTGCATTTTATTAAGCATTATCCGGAGATAAACTAGTCAGTTTCATTGTTGCGCGGGTCACAGGATTAACTATCTATCGTTTCTTGAAGTCATTTGTCGATTTTCCAGCTGCAATCCAAATGCAGATCACTATTCTATGAAAACAGTTCATTTTACCAAACTATGAAAGAGACAACAACAAAAATCAAGGTTACTCACTTAATCTAGATTCTGCCCTGCTGAGACGATCGCGCAGTTCTTTCAGGCACGAATAAAATGGTTCCATAGACAACACTTCGGCATGTTTCGTTGATTTTCTGCTCGGACGTCGATCGCCCGATTGTTTGGGACTTCGCGTACTTCGAACGTTAATTTTCTTTTCAATTGAATTGGCTTGAACCATCTGAAATCCAAACTTAGCGTTATTCTCATCTTGATGAACTCCGCGGGCTTGGCACTCTGATCTCTTCGGTACTTGAATTTCACATGCTCTCGAATCCACCCATTGTCTAGGTCGTTTATTTGCTGCATCCATATTATCACCAGAGCGTTGCTTAAGTTTTATTGTATTCATGCTATTCATCCCGGTTTCCGGTCCGAGAAGGTTACGAATCGGACTGGAGCAGTGTTCTGGTTGCGTATCACACATGGACAAAGACATCGAATGGTAGACAAGTGATTGTGCACTCACACGGTCGTCCACTGCTCCTTGACTTGGACTACGGCCATGGGCAATCATACATTCAAGCACCATGCGTGTTGCACTATCTCGTTTTTCTGGTGTTAAACTGAAATCACGTCTCCGTGGAGGAACACGGAACTGTTCGTCGATCAATGGACCGAAATCATCTTTATCAGTCATGTGATCCCCGTCGAATTGCACTCCAACATCAACTTTTCGCTGCTGCCGTGATTGCAGTTCCTTTTGATTACTTTCACACATTACATCATCAAATCGCCATGTCTTTGCGCCTATCAACATCTGAATTTGATTTGTACACATTGGACATAATTGAATCGCTTTAGACAATGCCGTTGGGATAAAATAATCCAACTCATCATCTCGGGTATTTGTGGGAGCTGTGTTTGGTTGAGTGAATAGCATTCCATTGTATTCGTCTGTTGATCCATTTAGCTGAAATTTAAAACAGACTTCTTTATTCGTCTGTTTTAAATTGTGTGTCACGATATCCTCTCTGTGCGTATCAGAAAGACAAACGTCATTTGTAGATGCTCCCGAGCTCAAAGATCCAGATCGTGAACTTTGAACAGATACGTAATGTGTTCCGTGACATTCTGTAGGCACCAGTGTATTAACTACTGGCGGTGGACTAAAACATTCCATGCTGGTCACGTCCAGAATGGGACAAGGACTATGGGAATGGAGATCCGTTGTGGTTCGATCTGACTTAATGATCGAGCCCATCTCTGAATGGTCTTTCTCCGCCTGTCGAGGATTAATCACGATCGCTTCCTGAAACTTGGTCACACCCATCCTAGTTAGTTTCGAGTCTGCTGCGGATGTAACAACTCTGACGAGAGGAATGTTACAGGGAACATTAGAGACCCGGGTGGTCCAAATATCATTGTGCAATGAGGGATTCGAATAGTCTGTGACATTTTTCTGACTGTTATCCCTTTTCAAATAACTAGATATGACCTCTTCAGATGTATCTTGATCATTGAGTAACCGATTCATTGCCAAACAGGCTGCTGGATAAGCCGAATTCCAGAGCAAGATAAGAACAGTTCGTACAGTGTCTGATCTTACATGAATTGTGCGTGGATTGATCCGCAACGATTCATTGGCCTGTATAATGGTATCTATGAGGCTTGTGACATGGCGATACAAATGTGTGTAGCTAGGAAAACTGGGAATCTTAGCATTACTAGTTCCAACCTCATTAAGACTATCGAGTAATATCTTATCCATGATTAGGCCAACGCTCACAGGAGACGAAGTGACTAGCTGACTCAAAGGAATAGATGGATGACTGCTTGTCAGCTGATTCATCCGATACGTCAGTGTAATAGCCACAGCTTGATCGATCACGTGATTCACAAGCTGAATTACATGTTGATCATGGAACACAGGCAGAAGTTGTATCACTTCAGCTTGTGTGCTCCCTAAACGCGTGGTCAGTTCAATCAAGATACGGGAAAGCAATTTTAGACGGAGAAGATCACGAACCGTGGAAACTGATGGGTCAGCATAAAGTTCATATGAAAGGGAAGTATTTGTCTGATCCCCGGAAAACGAGTGTTTTGTACTTGGTTCCGTTCGGAGTGGTCGTAGCAGCACGGAGCGCTTCGCTGCTTCAGAGGCATAAGTGGCTGTCTTGTTCTGACTGACAGAACCTATGGAGAAGTTAAAAGAATGTGGAGAGTGAAGTCGAATGTCCGGTGTAGATTGACTTAAACACTGTACGCAAGTTTTTATGGATTGCCTGAATTCTGTATTTTCGACTGGGATCGATGGACTCTGATCCAGGGTCGTTTGCGATGGAAGGAACAAACTGCTCGATGAACGCCATTTGTTCGGTGAGAGAACAGAGGATTTAGCAACTACTGACTCAGTTTGTTCACCACTGATTCTATTAAAAAGGGAGGAAAACTTCAAAGTTCTTCTTGTCTCTACCTCGGTTTCTTTTTTCAAATTCAGCTGAGTGTTACCCGCATAATGACCGGCAGGTATCTTCGTTGTTTTTTGCGATGTGTTCAACTTGGAACTGACTTCTTCGGCAATCAAAGACCCTGGTGATTTGGTGCATGTCCAACTATCAGGTTTCGTTGGAGTTTCAGGAAGGTGAACAGAAATCACCTGAATGGATTTTGTCTTATTTTTCGGACGAGGATTAAATGATCGTCGTGACAACACTGCACCCATGTCAAGTTTTGCTGGTGCATTGGATGCCACCGTCTCGCAGGACGCACTAGTAGAGGTAGACGCCAGGGAATTGTAGCTGGTCATGGTAGTTAAATTAGAGCAGCTAGAAGTTCGACCAATAGTTGTAGATCTTCCAACAACAGCAATTTGTGCTTGCCTTGTGAAATCTAACAAACGTCGAATGGCCGTTTGAAGGACGAGTTGTAGGCAGAACGGGATGACTTTATCAATGTCCGCGATAGCATATGACTTACTCAGAGTGACGTATTCAGTAACGTAAAACTTTATTTGTTCAGACAGTTCGCCGATTTGTTGAAGCTTTTCGCTTTGCGGTTCATTCAGTGGGGGTAACTTGTCTGCTTCTATATCATCCAATTCGGTCACATGAAAACAATGTTCAAGCCAAGATAAATGAATCGGGATATCCAATTTATCAATCTCTTCCTTATCCAAACATGTCCAATCGGGTGAGAAAAGTACCATTTGACTGACAGTCGCACGAAATAACCCGTTCGGAATATCGGATGGTAAAGAATGCGGTAAAAACAGACAATCTGCATGCTGACCCAATTTACGGAGCAGGTTTACCTCGTCCCGATCAGCGGTGAGTCCAAGGCCGATAGTGAAAATTGGTGGCAAATTTGGTGGTCCGGTTGGTATAAACCAGATCGGGTTGGGAGGGAAAAAAGAACGTGACGATTGGTTGTGATTATCATATTCGAATAATGCTGACGACGAGTCCTCTAAAAGAAAGAGAAAAATGGTGGTGTAGAAATCAAACAAGAATCCAATGATTGCTGTGCACATATGCATACAGGTTTGCATGACATCATGTTGTAAAAGAATATTTTCTATTATGCTTCTTGTTCTACGACTGTAAAGTTGTATCCAAAACCCGCAGTTACTTTACCATACAATTGTACGCGAGTCGGATAAAAAATATTGGAATATTCTAAGGTCAGTGAATGTTAACGAACTTTGTTTTTCGCAAGCAATAATATGTGTTGATCGTAAGCTCCGCAGCAGATCATTATAACGAGTCGAATACTTCATCTCGAATTGAATAAAGTAAATTTACCCGAAGCACCCGTATAGTCTAGACATATGGCACATCCCGTATTTTCAGTGAATCCGTTTTTAGGTTTCTAAGAGAATCAAACTAGTTAAGGTAGCGACGAAGCTTACCTCCCATTGTACACACCTGGCAATATGGATATCGTCAATGAGTATGCAAAAGTAAGACTCTATAGCTTCACCAGTATTGAGGATCGATGAAAAGTAACTGAATTTGCTGGCAGGGCTGTTGATTTGAAAGGTGGCAAACACCTTGACATTATTATTATTATTATTAAAACTACAGATAGAGGAATAACTTTATAATGAAATTCTAGGACGAATTCATGAGGCATTTGTATGATGTGGTCGACAAGATCCAAATAAGCCCTCTGAGGCAGATGAAGGAGAGAATAAAGATTAGCTTCTGATGGATATCTATCATTCATGGATCGATTGCCGAATGAGGTTTACTATCCATACAAGAAACAAAATAAAAAATAAATATTTTGCTTCCTTTTTATTCCATCGAGCATACAGGTGTGCATTCACCATCAGAACGGGGGCCACGGCCGTACAAAGGGTGCCTGAACAAATACAGAAAATGCGGAAGATTTTAATGAAGTTAGCCACGTGATCAACGCCGTCCAGCGGAATATCCAACCAGTGGAGTGAGACTTGCCGGTATCTTGAAGTACGTATGACACAAAGGTTACCTGGTAAATTTCTGACAACCTACTACGCGTCGATTGCTATTGAGCAACCAGGTGTTTCAGTGGTTTTGGTTTTTAACAATGCTATCGTTTATTGGAGGGATTTGGATGTACAATCACGTACCAAACAGCGAAGTCGTTCTCTCTCGCCGTACGGTGAATTCCAAATTGGTCCACCAAAAATGCGACTGCAACGGTCATTTGCACAGCATCCGATCACCATATCTTATACTTTGTTCACCAAGTTGTGCAAAATATAAAATTTTTCAACAGTCGCTGACTGCAGAGTACTTCGATACTTTTTTATTTGACTGGTTTATCACGGTATGGCTAATGTTTGTGTGCCTGAGCTGAAGAAATATGCTTCACGGATAGGGAAAGCAAACTGAGGCAAAAGGATTGTGTTGCAGATAAAGATTTGTGAATGTGGCTTAAGCTCGCTGAAACAAAGTGTAAGCGAATATATTTTCGGTGAATTCCTTTTCAAGCCTTTGCAATCACATTTATATGAAACAATTTCAACAGAAAAGTGGATGAGTCATGTGTTTGGCAATGAGCTCGTGAGAACTCCCGATTTCCGCGCTTTATGAATTACGTAACCAAACTCGTTATGTTACGTTATGGTCATGTGAACAAGCGATTTTTCTCTTCCCTTGAGAGCTTGAATCAATTTTCGCTGTTCGTAGAGCTCTGGCTTCATGAGTCGGATGCTAATCGCCTCTGCGGTTACTAACGTCCGAAACCGTACTACTCTCGAGGGATGTGGCAAGACTCGATAAATGATTGTAAATGCCGAGTGCATATTATTCAATTGTCCGGTCTCTACCAAATGACCAAGGATCGAGCTTGACACAGCTCTATTCCCACACATGACTCATCCACTTTTCTGTTGAAATTGTTTCATATAAATGTGATTGCAAAGGCTTGAAAAGAAATTCACCGAAAATATATGTTCGTCCACATTGTGTACTCTTAATCAATGGTATACTCCGTGATTTGAAAGTATAGAGTCGTCTGAAGTCGATCGTCGTGGTGATGACTCGTTGATTATTAGGCTAATCCAAATGCTTACGTTGTATGACTTTTGTCGAGAGAGACGTTACTGCCATTTACAATTTTTATGTATTGACTGTTCTTTTGTGACCTGCGTAATGATTACCACAACGGGTTAGCGTAGTAGTTCACTATGGTTTTAGATCAAAACACGGCCGAGCTGCAATACCTCATTTCTGATGTTATGAGTTTTTAAAGGTGACTAAAATAGATGCCGTAGTTGGGTATTTTACCCTTGGTTGGGATTCAGTAGTATCGATGATACAGAAGGCTCATTGGTTGTTTATTAAAATGAACCATTTGGGGTCCTGAAGCAGTCCTTTTTCTCTGTCAGAAATAAGGTTGTCCAGATTACGCTTGAACGTTAAGAATGTCACATCAAATGATGATGGAAAGGTTTTAATGTAATTGGTGAGCTTGGCAAAAGACTGAACACCAAGTTATACTACTCGAGCAAACAACACGCATCACTGCATCAATATTTCCGATACTCCAAAACAGTCGTATTCTAAAGGACGGGAGTCAAAATATCAACTGTATTTCAACGTGTCCCATGATGCTAATCAAGATCTACAGGTGTTGAACAAACTCGTGCAACACCATCGTCATTTTGGAAATCCATTTTAGTTTACAATGTCATACTTATACATAGATGGTTATGAGTACAGTGTATTTGTTCCTGACTTTATCTCCAACATCTATGTTCTTAGTTCATTTCTGTCAACGTTTGAATTTGCGTGACTTTGAGTGTCGCGATAAAATTTGTAGTAGTTCGAAAGTTCTAGCTCTGATTTCGAAAATATTTGAGGCAAAGCAGCATGGGAGTTCATTCTTTTTAATAAATGATTCCTGTCCCATGAGAGTATCTATTAAGTTGAGTATATGTATTTTAAGTTTCTAATCTCTTTTCATTCAGTGCACAGTAAATAAACAAATTAATCAAAATATTCTAGCTTAAATAAATTGATAAATTATTTGGCTACAAACTACTCTCGCATTATCTACATTACTGGAAAAACTGAAAACATGGTCCAAGAAACACACAAGTTGATCTTCGAAAGTCGACCTTGAGGTGTGCGGCTCGTTGAATAAGCGCCCTGTAGTGTCACCATGCCCAAACCGAATTAAACGATTAAAAGGTTTTGGCATGTAATTGAAGCCAAGAGGCAACTTAAACGACAGGCGCGTATATCCGTGGGATCAGTTGGTGTCTTGTGGAAGCGCTTCGATGTGAACATAAGTCCAATTTGTTACATATTCAACGAAATTTCTCTATCAAAACATCAACTGAGAGGGGGAAAACCGGCCATATCAAAGTAAGATGATGGTTGTATTTGATCGCAGCAGAGAAGAGTTGCACAAAACCAATCTAGAGGATAGTCCGGACTGATTAGCCATTCCCCTATCCACCCCCCACGCTTTCTTTTGGAAAATGATGGCTCAATTTAAAATGCAGCTGATGCCACGGGATATAAGGCCGTTATTGAACGCCCAACAAAGCATAGCGCGTATTGATTTTACCAAGAAATTCAAATCACGTCGCCCGCCCATTTGGCAATGGGTTTATCTCACTGATGGCCAACGAGTAATTCAGCATATTGTAAAAACTGACCTACTGAGCTAGTTTTTTTTAATGAATTTCGTTTTACCTGTCAAAAGAAGTAAATATCTACACCACCTAACGAATTGGAAGGGAAGTGATTATTGGGAGCATTGTTGTTGGTCTCCTGCATACGCCAATATGCACTTGGCAAAATTTCTTACACTGATAAGGGAGGTTTTTGATAACTGTCACTCAAAAAATAGATTCGCGGAAGTTATATTTTACACATATGAAGGTTGGTATATCAGCTCGCTTGAGGTTGGTGGTAGAAAACGGTTAGATCAAAACAAATATTATTTTTTTACATGTATGCAGTCTCTGGAGGGGTCAAGCTCATTATCAAATTCGTTCTATTACCGCGCAGCTGCTGGGATTTTAATTTAATCGAAAACCTTTCCTTGATCCAGAAACAAGGATTACCATTGGCTACCAGTGGTAAGGGTATGCAGTGTATTTGAAGAAACTTATAAATTCTGTTTGGCAGTCAACTTGGTGAATTCCATGCTAAAGCGACTGCCTCCAGTGCTCAAAAATGAAGAAGATCAAATCGAATATGGACGAAATGAAAGTATAACAGCTGTATAAAATCCATGAATCATTTTAATAAATAAATTATAGTTACGTTTTCTACTGTGACTTTGTTATTTTACAACTGATGCACCAGCAACCGTCGTCAAAATCGCGAAATTATACATTTTTATGGCATTTGGCTAATAGAATCAGTGACATAAGTGGTTATTATATCAAATATGTTGCGTCTGGTGTGGGGCAATATCATATTCAATCCCGTGAATGAGGCTAGAAAAACTGAGCATTGAGAGGAACAAATGTGATGAAAATCAGGATTTTGTACGAGTTTAGTCCATACCTGAATAATTTTTAATTATTTCTTGCAAATGCCTTAGTTAGAAATATAGAAATCGATTTGGGCCGTTTATAAGCGGACTATTTTTGGATCTCGGAGATACTGAAACACCGAGAGAGTGTGTGTGTGTGCGTGTGTGTGTGGTGTGTGATTGGACGCTGAGTGTGTGCATGCGTGTGTTCGCTTGAGTATGTGCCAGAAACCGGAGCAAAACTAAGCGAAGTGATTATATAGTTCGACATGGGGCCGTTTACTGTAGTGATGACCTCAAAACAGAGCGCTCTCGATTTCGGCTGTGCAAAGTAAGTCAGAGAAGATTCAATTGAGCTATTTATTGAGAACAGACGAAACGAGAAGGGAGCTGTGGAGATATTTGATTTATGAGGTTAGCGACGGAAACCAGTCATCACTGGGGAGATATCACACATGGTTGTGGAAAGTATTCGTAGTGACTCAGATTTGCAAACTCAAACATTTTCGCGTTCACTGAAAGATCGCAATCAGTTCAGCTCAATCAAATTTTTATAGTCCCTGGATTGATAGAATGTTCAACTGGACTATCAAGCATTATGAACATTTTGGTCATTTTTTCATCCTATGACAATGCTGCTTCTGATTTTCATGTGACAGGTTGTTTTAGAGCTAAGTAGTTACTCACAATGAACTTTTTGGCCTTGTCACACTGTTATTTAATCGACTGCTATTCATGTTCAAACACAGTTCTCAGTTCCAGTGCACTCTCAAAGCAAACTCCCGGTAAATATATATATTTTGCGAGTTTCAAATATTTGACCAATTTCCATTCTAGAGTAAATAGTTAAGTGTACAACAAATTAAAGGTAAAACGATCTTGGTGAAGTAATTATCTTTTAGGACATTATGTTCGCTGTGGGTATCATGTGTGCAAAACACATTCATCATATTAGGGTTTTTCATTATAAGTGCGGTGCGTAGCACCAGAACAGGATTTAAAAAGTCGTTCATATGTCTTGCCCTCATGGAATGCATTTTCCCGATAAAATGTTGCTTCAAAAACCGTCAGAAAGATACTCTTCATTTCCATTCTATTCACGGAATCCAAACTCAACAAATACAGGTAAATTTCGCGGTTCAACTACAATAGGTTTGATGGTGTTGTGGTGTAGTGCTGATATAATCCAATGAAAGCGCTCATCGGATGTGCTAAATGCGATGTTTTGTCCGTAGTTTTTTGTGCGTAGCACAACAAGTCAACCGGTAAAAACGCATGCAAACTGCTAAGGCAGTTGAACGTAACTCTGTACTGAGGAGAATATTTCACTCCTTCAGTTATTCCACTGACAGACCTCAGGATGAGTCAAAGGCTGTGGCAAGCAGTCGACTTCCTTGGTTGTGTCCATTAGATCACAGTAGATACAGCTAATCTCACCGTTTCCTTCCAGTTTCGTTCTGGATGGCGTTCTTGTGAAGATTTTCTTCATTTGTAAAAATGAGGGTGCAGAACTTCTGTTAGATAACAGAGCCCCTGAACTAGAGTATACCCTAATTTCAGAGATCACACGGGGGCTGCAAATTATTCATTTGTGCTTCCGAAATGCCAAGTTCTCTTTGAAGACCGATAGATGCCTGCACGGGACTCATCCTGTGAGGTGAATTTTTAATATCGTCATCAAAATTTCGAGTCAGGTAGATTAAGTGTCGTCTAGTGCGGTACCCATTTTATCCAGTTCCAATAGCAACACTGGTAACTATGAGATTTCCCGATTTAGTGTTCATTACGAGTTGGGGTATGGCGACAATCGGAGAGCTTATGTGGTTTTAATTGGTTTGGGTTTATACAGTTTCTCACGGTGCCATGAAATCTATCCAAGACAGTTCAGACTCAATTGCGATTTCGCCCAGCCCAAATATGTGATTTTCCAAGGCACTGAAAATCGATAAATCAAAACAGATTAACACCGGATTGGTGTTTGAAGGTCACAAATAATCTGCGACTGTGTTTGATAGCCTAAACTTTGAGAACGTTTGTGCTTATTTAGTGTATATTGTGAGCTTGGCAAACCTTCTTGAAATTTACTTCATGATGATGATGATGATGACGATGGCAAGTTTAGAGTACTCTGTCATTTATCAAGTAACTGACTTCCTTGACCTATTTGACAAAAAGCACATTAAGGATTGTTAGTAAAGGATTCAAATGATAAACTTTGTGAAGGCATTTGGCTTGTTGTAATGTGGCTTTATGTAGATCCACTATGGTCGGTTTGATGTTAATCAATAAAACTACTGTATGATTTTTGATGGAAGAAGTGAAAAGTAAATATCATCTAAATAATGCGACCAGTAATAGGTTACCCTAGCCAGTGTTCAGTTCAGAAAACCTTGGCGGTACAAATATAAATGTGAACGAAAATCCCCACACCTCGAAATGAGGATTTTTCTTCTGTCAAACTGCCAAAACTCATCGCAGGATTGTGACGTGTAGTAAATGTTACTCGTTTCGGTCACCTGCGGGTACTCTCTAGAGGTAAGTAACAACCATGCGGGATTGACAACATACGTTATCGATCCACCGGCGATTTCAGCCGAAATCGATGTAACCCGATATTTCGATCACNGAATGTCAAGTTGATGCTGGACATAGATGGCACCAGTCAGTTTGGACAGTAAATAATGACGAGGAGATCCGAGGAGAAAAAAGCGGTGGATTGCATCGATCCTTAATGTGGACGGACTGGTGTACTGTAGTGATCGATGACAAAATACTATTGGCAAAATAGACTGGTGAAGATCAATAATTTCTTTTGTCATCCAACGATAAGCAACCTATACCATTACACTACTTCAGTTGTACCTGTCACCAACCACTTGGATTTGCACGCTATTAAAACCACACACCTAATATCGGTTCTCTTTATTTTTGCAAGAGTCTGTAGAAAACAGACTTCTGTAGGAGATGCGAGAGGGGTATGTGACGTACAGTAAGGGGCATACGATCAGGATTGATGAGACCAAGTTCACCTTGAGACACTGAAGGAAGAAATTGTATACGGTGATTCCGTGGAACATTTAGTATTGCTGGTTAAACCCAACCCGCATAAGGTTATTGCTATTCCATTTATGGCAATTTGGAAGGATAGAAAGAGTCAACATCTGTTCTTAACTGGATGTTACTTCAACCAAATGTTGGAACTGTCCAATCAGTGGCTGCCACAATGCATCTTATCTGCGAGGGCCAAGCATGAATGGAAGAAATTTTGTGGAGGAAATGCAAACCTAAGTTTCAGTTTCAATAACCATTAGCCATGCACTTTCGTTCGCTGGTTTTGGTTGCTGTCTTTTGGTTTCCCATTTGGATGAAGCAGTATGAGGAAGACAGCAAGTTTGAAAGTATAAGCGAAGAAAAAAAAAATGGGAATTTCAATGGACTAATGTTGCAAAGAAATTGAGAAAACGCACGAACGTCACTGTTTACGATACTCAGCTATATCATTCAGTATCCGTAACCAACGGCTACGATCATTCCGTGGTCCCAAATCAGGGAGCCCAACAGGACCTATGTGACCCAGACTCCGGGTTAGGGTTTTCATACCCTCATGATAGGTCTTAGCTTTACCACCCTAGTCTTTATTCCACCCACTAACTGCCTCAGCGAACATCGCTCGCCGTGGCAACCTATTTGGTGACATGCGTAACACATGTCCCAACCAACGTAATCTATGGAGGTCGACCGCTTGTTCCAGTGGGCGATCGCAGTTAGCTAAAACTCTGGGACCAACCTCAGCCTTTCTCGTTCGGCTGCCCCACCAGGTTAGTGCTGTATTCTTAATGGCCAAGTTTCTGCTCCGTAATAACAGAACTGGCCGAACTGCTGCGGCATACAGTCGATCCTTCACAGACAGCCGGATGTCATGACGGCACCACAGATGTCTCAAGCTGGCAAATGCCAACCGAGCTTTCTATATGCTAGCTGACACTTCATCCGTGATGCGTCCACCGAGTGAGATTCTAATGATTATAGTAATCGTAGTAATATGCACGGAATTCGGAACACCAACCACGCAAGATGAATCACAGGACCCGAATCAATAATCAGCTATCACGGACTGGATCTCAGAAGCACTGGACCACAATGGCACGGATTCGCAATGTCCCACGAGAACGAGACGCAAGGAAAAGGCCACGGGAATGATAGTAAGTAGTAGTTCGTTTATTGAAAGAAATGAAGGTGATTAAATAATATGTACAAAGGGAGATTATTGGCTATCTGTGCTTCCACCAATGGGATTGCAGTACTGCTTACATAATCTTGCTTCTGTCTGCACTGTCTTGGATTGGCTGGCACCATCCACGAATGACGTGTATTCAGAAGCCATGCACGTATCATTGACGTCAGCATTCAAACTTTATTGATCGCGAATGTCCTGAATCTGTAACGCGCCGCTCCAGGGTAGGTGCCATCGTGTAGGCCTGGATCACCACAGAGATGTAGCTGTTCAAATAAAAAATACTTATCCACTTGCTCTATTACTTCCCCAGTTAGAGTGAATCTGGGTGCTGGACCAACATTTTACACCTAAGTATAAAGATTGGATTTGTGTGTGACTCCGAACACATTTTAGGCTAAGGTTTTCAAAGCATTGATATCGTCTATCAGCAACCCTCATTGATGTCGCTATTAATAGAGGAAAACAATGTGTGCGGCCGGAGTTTCGTTTCCTTAAGTTCGAACAAAATTCTAATCGATTTAAAAAGCTCGAAATTCCATGCAATGAAAACAAATGGACGAACTCAATTCTATCCTATATTCGCATCATTTTTATCTAATTTACACCGGGTTTCTTATTAGGCCTCCAGCGTTCTTATATCCTCATTTGCTTGAATCTCAGTCCAAAATGGGACCAGTTTTATATATACATATATTTATAGAGGGTCAATCAACCTGAAGGGTAGTTCCTCATGTTTTTTACTAGTTGGGTGCAAGCTAAATCTCAGACTATTAGACATCACTAATCACGTCGCAAAACAAGAATCAGTTCACTTCCTCATGACTACCTGTGCGTAACATGCATTTCCAGCTTTCAAAAGTTAACTACTCGAAACACTTTCAGTCTGATCTTCGTTGCCTTTCAATGATGATGGAGATGAGGTTCTCCTTTTGTGTGGATAAACTTTTGAAATATAGTTAAGACGTATTCCTTTCCGTATTCACCGTGCAAAATGTAAATTGACCAATCACTCGTCTGTTCTATTATTATTNATTTGAGATCCTAGGTCCATAGACACTGCATTATCTACCAGAACAATAACTTTTGAGATTGGATATTCGGAAAGTCCCATAAGGCTAAAAAAAATGCTTGGGTTTCATTACACTATATCTTTTTCAGTTTCAGATGTCCGAATATCAATTTAAGTTGTCGCTGCTGTCACGAGTACCTCCGCTCAATGACAGACTTCTTCCAGGCATTGCATGCGCCATTCGCATTGACATCAAGCCAGAAGGGTCACCCGTAAGTAATACGCTGTACTGCTCGCGCATCCTTTGTCTCACGCTCTGTTTGATCACACTCCATGCGCCTTCAATTGGGTTCAGCGCAGGTGAATATGGTGCAAGCCGCAGGAGCCTACCGCCGGTGTATTCTGGTTCCATGAACACTTCTTCCAAACCTGTATGACATGGCGCGTTATCGCACACGACCATTGGTTATCGGTAAGATTGTCCAGAACGCCACGTAACCAAGTCTGACAGGTTTCCTTGGTAAAGGACCACGTTTAGGTGTATAATTAATCATGCCGTGTTCCGGCATGGCNCCCCCTTCTGCTTGCATGAACGCAGCGAGCTTTCTCTCCTCGTAGGCGTCGACCACGTGTTCCAGTGCAAAAGAGGTTAAAATTTGCTAAGATTCATGTTTAGCATTTGTATACTGACTTACGTTCATCGATCCATACAATGTTTTTTCCTTCACTAATGCATAACTGTATTTGTTGACAAAACGAGCTCCTCCACAATTTTTTTCCTCGGAATTCATAGTCTCCGAGAAGGAATATNAAGGAATATATTTTCTTCATTGTGACGAGTCGCCCATCCAAATAATTGCTGACTGTGGTGCAGCAGACCTCTTTTCCGTATTCCGTCTTTAGCCTCAGTCGCAATGTCTCCAAAGATGCTATTCAGTCATCACTGACCCATTCATCCAACTGATTTATTTCTTCTTCGCATAAATTCTTCTTCTTGTATCCACCTTCTCGCCCGTTTATACGATTATGTTGTTTATCGAATATCCAGCGGGAAGCTGTCCGTATATGCACACCCAGAGCAGCGGCGGTGGTTTGCCAATCGCAATTTTAATAAGCCACCAAAACAAGGCGCTTTGTCTCTTCAGCGCGAGACTTTCTCGATTGGAAAGGAAGAAAGTTAGAGGGAAAGACTATCAAGATGGTCAACAT
>UZAN01041065.1:42221-58563 GCA_900618425.1 Echinostoma caproni
TTTTGTGTGAATAGAGCGGAACACGCGAAGAGAAGCAAAGGAGATGATGAAACCACAAAGAAGCCGTTAGTCCATATTAGTGGATATTGGAGTCCGTTCATTGGACAAGTTCAAAGTTTGAGTATGATATCCGTTCGACTGTGAGCGATCTTTAACTTTTAATATCATATCCGTTTTCCGAACTCGCTCAGAAAAATAGCACCTGTATATAAGACCACGCAAGTGTTGGCATAATGTCACTATCGCATAGACTTTTCCATTCCGGAGTTCCCGGTTGATGCAGCACTCCATAATTCATTCTCCCGTGATGATTCTCTACCAACGCGTATGCAACGTTCGATTCCTTACCTATGCAGGTCCTGTGCTGGTCAGGCAAACAACCACCCGGTCGAACAGGTTAATTCATCGATCGATTGGATCGTTTAGCTGCAACAAAGGATGGGCTGATTACCCAGCTAACCAAGCTAGAACCCACAACCGCGAGTTATCATCATGCCCGACTGCGCACAACACGAGTGCCAGCATCACACGGCTGGACTACAGTTGACAACAGGGGCATCACAGACATTACGAGTCGGTGATCAGACAGTCTCGTGTCAGTTTGAGGGATTCCAATTTGCGTAAATCACGGAAAGGGTGGAAGGGAATTTAATTGTTTCAATCGCACTGTATATAGAATTTTTGAAGTTTCTAAAACAACTCTCAAGCTCAAATGCGAAGCACATAGATGACTCACCGACTGCACTCGTTTGTATTAGTGTACGAACAGACACAATGGCTCGACCTTTGCTCTCTCCGGGACTCTCTAATTGGACCCAATAACGTCCTGATGAATTGAATGCGTGGAAGAAACAACGTAACCAGCAAAATGGTAATGTGTTTCGGGGGATTGAATGGTGATTCTAGAAAAAGAAAAAGTGGGTAACTTTGTGATATCCAGAGAGATACAACACCTTATTGGTCAGTGAAAAACAAAAGATAATTCATGCCTTCTGTTCACTTCGGTGGGTTATACTTTCAGATCCCCGGAAACTTTGTGCATCATAAGCCCCTGCCCAAGTCGAATCTCGATTTAATCATCATGTGTGCATATATCGATAAAAGTAGACATCATTCTTCATGATTAAACCGTGTAAATACCAACTGATGATAAATAGACTTGCCGGCGCGCATAGCTATGCTCGAAAAATATATACTGTAGTAGGGTGAATGGAGTGACGTGTTAAAGAACCGGAAATCAATTAGATTGAAAATTATTTCGCGTCAATTTGAATTGGTCATCACATCATCACTGAATACTCCCAGTTGATGAGCATAAAGCCATTGCTTGATTTGATACATCAAAGTGGTAGTCAATAGAAACTCGAAAAAGCATTTGATTCTGTTAAATGCCCATTTCTTCTTTCTCCCTTATCCTTTTGTGCTTGTGTCTATTTGTTCTTCGTAATCGCATCTGTGCCACATTTTGTTGATAAGAATTAGAGTAGGGCGGAAGTATAAATTAGGAGTTCACAGTGAAGCAAAACAAGTTGGCTGAACATCATAAATATAGCCTACCTTCAAATCATGAACTCAATGGGATACAAAAGCCTATTTAAAAAAAATCGAACTCCAATGGGGGATTTTGTTGCACATGCAGGCCAATTCACTTATCCACTCCCTTTCACATGATAAAACAGCTCCCGTGTGCCTGCGGTTGACCACACTTGTTCTATGCCAACTCGGTGCTTTTTCCTGGCATATTATTAAGATACATATGTGTCGTATCCAGATCACTCAGACATTTATCTATGTAGTTTACCTAGAACTCACATAATACATCACATTGTCTTCCAATGCACCAAAGCTTGTGATAAGCTGGCTCATAAAATGCTGTCTAATTCCTGTTGCCTTCTTAACCCGTATAATCTAAATCTATTTCAATCTCTTCTACTTCCTTCAATTATGCCCAAGCACAAAAGCACACAAATCCTCCATATCCCCTTATCCTGTCCGTATTGGTCACCCTTTTTTTTGTCCACAACTCTGAGTTAACTCCGTAGATCTACTGTATTGATACGTCTCCCCACTTTCTTCTGTGGAGCAGTTGGCATTTGTATTTGTACCAGATGCTGTAATCAAGCAATTTCTTGACTTGATTTGACTTCAAACTGAATGACAATGGGCGAAGAAACACACGTCGAGTCAGGATGGCCTTTTTCATTTTCAGCCATTCCAACAGTAGTGGATGGCGGTCAGGTGAAATTGAAAATGGGTGCAGCCTTAGGAAATACGTACATGCACTGAATAAGACCAACAGGCAACAATTCTTATTTTAACTGTTATCAGGGGCAAACACATCACTTTCTTTGCACATACTAAAGTCAATCAAGACTGTCATCGGAACACCCACTGAAACGGAAGAGAAACTTGGTAAACCTGTGCATTAGGAGAATATGCTTTTTCATAAGATTTGTGTAAAATATGTTTGTCAGGTGAAAATGCAGAAAGATGTACGTAATTAAAAATCTAGGGATATCTTTTGGATGACTGCAAACTGGTCAAGCACGAAGGCCTAAAAAGGATGAACCTGAGCTTCTACATGTTCAAACCACGGAAGATTGTGGCAGACTAACGCTGAAGTATTGCACAGAATTAGATTTGAGAATGTCCTCAGCTCGGTTACTAAAACAAATTTGCACTGAGAGTCTGGTTTGTAGGCTGAATGGATCGTTTGAAAATTTGCTTGCACCGTGTACAAGAGTTCGGAGCACATGGTAACCGGAAACATCGTTGAGACTTTCTTCGAGATGTTGACTACTATCAGTGTTATTAGAGGGAAGTTAAAGTAACTAAACATTCTGGTAGTTTAGTATTTGTATTCGTATTTGTATTTGAAAACAACGTGAATGGTTAGTCACATTGGCTTTGCCTTGTTGATTGACATCCCCCCCCCCGATACCCTTTCTCGTTGTCTTGTTGGCCGTTGTGATTAACGAGCGACCTTGTCTTCGTCTCACAGTTATTATGTCACTGACCCCCGGTGTGGAAAAAACGGGCAACGGCATCTATATAGTGGAAGTTGAATTTTTGTGACCAAACTGAACGGAATCATGAGCATTAGATAGTTCCAGTTTCAGACAGTTCAAACCACGCTTTCAGAAACGTTCAGCAGTGCTGAATTTCATACAATCGGCCAACACTGCAAAGAATCTTTTGGGGGCTTAGTCTTAGCCGGACAAACATCGAGCAATCGGAGCTGATTACAGAGTTGTAGGCCTTAATGGGCTTGCATTATCGCGGTCCAACTTGGAGACTGTATGCACTATTTTGTGACAGGAGGGGTTGGAGGATGATCGTGAATTGGTTTGGGGAAAAAAAATGTCGATCAGATTCTATCGCGTCTGGCGGGTATGCCATAGAACTAGTTCAAAGTCAACCTCGTTTCAATATGGATATGGTCGAAATGGAGGTACTAAGCGTCTATCTTAGTCATATCAAATAATTGAGTATGTCGTTCGTATTGGAGGTTTCTTTAATAGGATGACAATCGATCGATATGTGAGAATGCAGTTTTGACAGGATAATACAGGTTTATTCACAAATCCGGAAAAAGCGATGGATTAGTCAAATTAAAAGGAGTAGGAGAACCGATGAAAACATAAAAATCATCAGAACAAATCATGTTAATAAAGCAGCATTTTGGTTGATTGTTGCTATATGAGATTTGTTTTTGGTATTAAAAACGGTGTTGTAAAAATGGCACTTTTGATATGAAAATCAACACTCCATATCCAATGGCGAGGCGAATAACATTGGTCTTTTTGACTCAAGTAATGCAGATTCCTCCCAGGAAACGTAACCAAACGGTGGAGTTAGGCAAAAAGATGCGAGTTCTATAGATTAGAATCAAGGTTGCGGTCATGGTACCCCGTTGGTGTAGTGTCCTGGGTGTGACAAATACAGTGCCAACGATCGGATGGTTCGGCTGCAACACGGGACGTGATGTTCACTCAGCTAACTCAAGCGAGAGGATGGATTAGAGGTGACAACTTCAAGTGAAACCGTTTTAACTTCAAGTGAAATCTCGAGTGAAACTTCAAGTGAATACAACCAATCGCATTCCAATGTGCATCCAAGAAGATTATTGGTGTTTCGGCCGTCAAATGTCACCCATTGGACCGGGTCTGTCTGAACCCCGTCCAGTCCGAATGAACCAACTTCTCTGTAAACAAACAAAAGTACTTTTTGAGTGAGTTACCGAGCGAGGATGAATGTTTCGGGACGGGGGATGAGGTGGGCCGTTCTCCCCCCACCCCATCCCCCCGCCCCACACACACACACCCGTTCCACCTGGGAACGTTATGTTCGTGATCGTTGATCGAGTGTGCGTCATCGATACGAATGAACAAACCCCGAGTTAATTGACCTCTGTCGGTCCGGTAAGGAAGCGAATCACGTCAAGATGGATCGATAAGTCAGTCACCATGCCCAAACGTGAATGTGAGAATGATTCTTTGTGTGAGTGGAGTCAGTCTAAGCCCTCAATAACCCAATGAGTAAATTCCATTGAAGCCGAGATTCTCTCGGATGAAACCGATTCCTTTGAATCAAATGCGGTTACTTACGTATTTGAGACGTTGAAATACACTTGAAGAGATACTGGGCATGCATAAGATGATGGGGTGACTAGTGCAGTTAGTTTTTCCCTGCCAATCATTCGTCACTGGGATCAAAGATAACTCCTCCTTTATCCGAAATGAAAATGAATCCCACTTATGGTGATTACTTTGACCAAACTGGGATAAACTTCATTGGTTGATAGTTTCAACCATTTGCACCCCAACGAAATGAAAAAGGTTGACTGCCCAGCCTAGTCTGCGGCTTTTGCATGATCGTTTGGTTTTTCCAATGCACAAAATGCCTGCTTTGATTTGCCTTTAATCACCGCGTGCCATGGAAAACACTACCAACCGAGGGTTTCCTTCTGTATGAAATTATCCAGAAACGTCGAATGTAAAATCAGCCTACTGTAATTGTAAATGTGCTCAAAATTCTACGAAATTTCTCGGCGTATTGACTTCAACAATGGTAGAACTTTCTGAATTATATCTCACACACTCACAAACCGTTCAGTGATTGAAACAAAGAATTATCAAATCTATTAGGAATCAAGCATTTTTATGGCTGTCGGATGATGTACACGAACATGACTAGATGCATGTTGACGATGATCCTTCGTAATTTGAGACTTGGCATCACCTACAATGCTTTCCAAGTAAGCCATTCTCACTCACCATCGTTTTGTTATGCTGATATTAGAGCTGCGTTTTGATGTAACTTTTCATGATGCTCCATATCATTTCAATCGGACTCAACGCTGATCAATGAGCGTTTTGCAACCATTACAGACACAATTCGGAGTTATGGGGTCCTATTTTAAGAATATAGTTCAACAACTCATTAGCATTCATAGCACCTATGATGTACAAATTTCTTCCTTTTGACCTGTATTCGACACCGTTGACTTCTTGGTGACCACCCAAAATTTCTGGATCAATGTAGATTGAGGGAATGCCCCAGAAGTACGCTAACTTAGGCCATCTTGTGTTTGGCTGTTTATCAGGGATAAACCTACTAATCGAATTCAGACTACACCTTTTCCCATCAAGCTTTAGCCGAAACCTGTAATCCTTTAGCCTCAAAGAACAAAATCTAGTCACAACGCTCTAGGCAAGTCAAATGAATGTTCAAAAAATTATTTTCTATAAATTCTGATGCTGCAAAGCGTGGTTAAGAAATAAGGTGTGAGGATTGCATGCTGCAACAGATGTTGAATGGAGGAGGTTTAACCGATGTGCCCGTATCGTCAAACCATTTGACACATATGGTACTGCTTTAGTGTTTCTATATAATATGCGATTATCCTACGAGTAAATTTCTCAAGTGTAACTCAAATGATACATTGTTTGGCTAAAGCTTGATGGGAAAAGATGTAGTAGGCTCTGCTGGCTAGGGCAAGTATTGCGTATGCCCATCTGTAATCAGCCATACCGCGCTTTATTCGCCTAAGCTGGTAAGGAATGAATGTGTGTGCAGAATGTTTAGTGGACAAAAAGCTATCGGATCAGAATAAGTGGATAGCGCAAACTCAGTTAACATTGGTGAAGTGGGGGGAGAACGGCCCACCTCATCCCCCGTCCCGAAACATTCATCCTCGCTCGGTAACTCACTAGATATGTAATTTTGTTTGTTTACGGGGAAGTGAGTTCATTCGGACTGGACGGGGTTTAGATGGACCCGGACCAATGGGTGACATTTGACGGCCGAAACACCAATAATCTTCTTGGATGCACATTGGAATGCGATTGGTTGTATTCACTTGAAGTTTCACTCGAGATTTCACTTGTAGTTGAAAAGGAATAGAGCATCACATACGAAACGATGACCAGACAGTCTCGTGTCGGGTTGAGGGATTGGAAGTGCCGAAAATGGTGGACAATGATCCAATCATATCGCGGAGACGGTCAGAGGGAATTTATTTGTATAAGGTCACGGGTGAGAGAGACAAGACGAGATGAAACGATGAAGCAATCGCACTACACTATCAAAGCTCATGGCAAAAAGGTAATTCCCATCTGTGCTCAATTAGTTTGTTGCGCCAGGACAGGTGGCGAACCGATCAGAGTAAAATGTGGGAATAAAGTGGGGGCTGTCAGGTGGACTTTGGTATGTTTGCGGGTATGTGCGTTGGCCTAACCTCTGATCAACGTACAATCCGTCAAGTTAAGCCATTCGTTCTTGTGCTACTCACGTTCGCTTTCTGTGAAAAAGGCAAGAATGGTGAGTTCCGATAGCACTGTGTAAGACAGTAGATGCATTAGGTGTAAGTCGAGTAGAGGTGGGAAGTGAATGAGAATTTACACTGAAATCGTTATTTGAATTGAGGATGCACAACCGGAGTTTATGAAGTTCTTCAACGGATCTTAGGAGAAAACTGAGCGAAAATTCAGTTCACTTCAATTTATACAACCATTGACCATGCACTTCTGTGCGGTGGTCTTCGTTGCTAACTGTGAGCTACCTGTTTGATGAAACAGTACAGGGAAGATAAGAATGTTAAAAGAAGAAAATACAATTTACGTAGACTAAGGTTGAAAAGCGACAGACAAGATACACGAGCACCACTGTTTGCTACACTCAGTCATCACTCAGTGTCTCTACCCCTCGATTACACTGATCCTGAGGTCCCTATCCAGGAAGTATAGTGCTACCGATGTGTTATGTTTCACCAACACTATCTCCAAACCTGGTCTCACGATGCGTATCCCAAAGATTCCACTTAAAAGACAGTTGCAAACTGTGCAGGTCTTCATTGGTGGTGCCAGCCAAACGTGGACTGAGAAAGGGCGAAACGTACGGTACATATTGAGTTGATCACATCCGAGTCGTTTGTCCGGATTCGGGCTTTCGAGAGCTCCGATAGAGAGATTGTACAAACCAGGTTGCCGTTCTTTGCTCGTTACCCTGACGACTACGTATCAAGGACCTTTGAGACGTTTCACGGTGGCGGCTTATGCCAATCCATTTCAAATGCAGACTGCAGGGATTTTCAGAAGGTTAAGCTTACCCTGACGCTATGCTACTAAGTCTATTGGTCAGGATTTTCATACCTTCTTCTCACGTCCTAGGTTGACCACCCTCGACATTTTTACTCCGTGAATCTCAAGTGTAACAATCAACGAGACTGTAGCCAAGGTTCTGTGAAAAGCCATCAACTGATGTGTAGATAAAGTATTCACTCAAAGAGTGAAATTCCAAACTCTAGACAGCTAATGATGTCCAGCAATCTTGACATAGCTCTACCGCGCCTCTAAGTGCTTTTGTCCTCTGTGTAGGACAAAGTTCAGGCAATGTAAGCAAATATTTATTAATAACTGAGGCTTTTTCGCATCCTCCGGGTTCTCCATATCTTCAGCGTATCAGAAAACATCCCGTTTCGTTCTCACTCTTATAAGGATGTCGTGGACAAAAGAAGATATGTAGGCAGAATGGATATCGGCCGTCAGTTTCGCGTCCACTTTATCAAGTTATGGCATTTAGTTTGAACGAATCCCTCCACCAAATAGCATTGCGCAACGTATTAGCCCATCACCCTGTATGAATGGGTAATTTTATATGACATGATGTATATTTACAATTGAATAGGAGCACGCGAAGTTTATGACCAATATCAGTTCTGCTCCCAGTGTAAACGAAACAAAGTGACCGTAGCAGTAAACTATGGTGAACCAGACAGATGACACTTTCATAAATTAAATTACTACCGATTGCTCAACCACCAATTACTGCTGTTATAACCCAGTTTCAGGCGAACTATTTTTTTCTGCAATGCATATTTATGTCCTTACATTATGTATGTGAAGACAAAAGTTAGTAGTTGGGACGATAACATCGGATCAAGCGGATTGGATTACTCTGTGTAGGAATGAGTGCACATCATGTTTGCATCGGTATTCTGCAGGGCTTTCGCGTATGTCACGTTAGTGGTCTTTGTCCATCTCAAGTCGAATGGTTTGCTGTGCATATCATCATAATGTGTGTCTGACCTTTATTAAGGTCGAGATTAACTTGTGAATAACGGAAGGGACATGTCAACTTCATTCTTTCTTCGCTAAAGTCACATCTATTTTCGGAGATCTCAGGAATTTCTCGATCGAGCCATTTGCCTCTGTAATAAGGTCTAATTGTTTTTCACACAAAATCAGAAATTTGACCTAAGTGCATTGGGAACACCGTTCCCTGGCAGCTCGGAACGAATTGCCTTCCGGCAGGCATAAGAGCCATTCATTCCTTCCAGGACGCAGATTCGTCTATCGAGGTGACTAAACCCGTGAACTGAATCGATACTGCCCTAGCTCATCTCGGTCCATTACGGACAAACTGAACATCCTGACAACAACTGAACTCCATGCGTTTGGAAGTTAACATCTCCCCCCATACACACTCAATTATCACCATTCACAGAGGCGCTATCGACGTCCGTAGTGTTCAGGTTTTCGGAGCCAAAGCCCCCTCCCCCCAAACGAAGATTGCAAGATCACAGGTTAAAACAGAATGCCAGTAAATGCACTCCAACGTGTGCTTTTTCACTGTACCCGCAAGCACCGGTGGAATGAATTACCAATGGCGACCGGTGCAACTGGCAACGCCAAAAGTCGATTGTTTAACAACCGTGATGGTTCCATGTTGCTCCGGTTCTTGGTCGACACCGATGCAGAGACTAGCATCCTCCCAAATGCACGTGACAAGCGCCAACTCTAACCTTCCACCTTCACAATAAAAGCGGCCAACAAAACGGCCGTCAGGGTATTTGGTGAGCACCTAATCACTACCCTGGTCTTTGGCCGTGTTGGCCGTGGGTAATCACGATCCCTGGAGTAAGTTAGTTCTATTGCACCTATCAACTTTCATCACCCAATTGTTTTTCTGTTTATCCATTTTGGTAGAACTACAAACCAAATATAATAACACTTGAAGTTCAGGTAAATCGTTGTGAAACACAAACAAAACTACCGATACATTTAACCGTATAATCATGTCTTCTTAATGTGTTGATGATATAATATCTACAAAAGTGTATGCAACAGTTCGATTTCATTCGTAATTTGATTTACAGATCTAGTGCTCCACAGACAGTCTTGTTTCGTTTAGGAACCGGTTTCTAATACATTAACGGTATAGAACAAATATTCACAAGTTTTCTATGCATAACTACATCACACCGCTGTGTATTGGTTTTCTTTTACTTGCACAATAAAGCGATGAAAAACTCACATGGGAAAATTTATTCGGTCTCCTTGTACGTGACGTATCTTTGGTGGAAATCAAGTTAGAAAGTTCCTGGCGGAAATCATTATTTCGCGGCGACCTTAAATGAACATCCATGACCGTTTGTGCAGTAGAAAGCCAAACGACAAAAGTCGTACGGCTGTAGATTGTTTACACCACTTCATTGAGGCATTTGCTGCTTGTTTACAGTTTTTTCTTCTTTTTCTCGACTTAGGATCACCGGAATAAACACTGCACTGGTTATTATGTACTCTTGAATAATCGATAAAATTTCGATTCAGAAACAGAGTCAGATGACGTGATTGCAGGCCACCAGATTTGTTTCACTTTTCCCGGTATTTAACAAGCATTGTAGACCAATTTGGTATGGAATGGAATGCTTTAAACCGTGCGAGTTATCACGTGCAATCGGCCGATAAATATTTCGGAAACTAATCGATGCTAAGCCATATGAGACAACTCCGCTCAGAATTTTTGGAATAAAATGGTCAACTTCAATGGTCTGCGATGCCCAAGTGCAATCCTGTTCTAGTGTCGAATGGAGAAATCATAAGCAGGTGTGCAAAAATACTAACAGTTGGTCTGTATTTTTAGTACAAGACTAATTTTGAGCAAGATCCGACTGGTTGTTGTTGTAAACTATTCGTGAAACTAAGCTCATCGTCATTTAAAGGTCAAAGGTCACTTAAATTCCACAAAACGAACAGAACATTTGGAAATCTGGAGTACTTTTTAAAATAACGAGGAGCACTGGACATCTGTTTCGTCCTGTTTGGGACTCGTCAGCAGTGCATACTTTTTGTGTCCCTGTCAAAACTCGAACCGCGAACATTCGGGTTGGGACTTCAAACCCTTACTCCTGAGTTACTAATCCAAGCTTGCTACTCGAAAAATAGTCATATTTCCTTTATCAATTTTGATGAAACATAGAGACGAGGATGACGAGGCAAAAAGATAAACAGAAACCGGTTTACGTTAAACGTTTCCTAAGATACATGATGCTAAATGCATATAGAGATAAATACCCACTATGAGCGTTTTTTAATACACCCGGAGTGCATATTTTGCGACAGTTGTTGTTCCCTCGGGGCCGATGACTGAAAACATACTAGCCTATTTTGTAATCGATTGCTACAGTAATATATATATATATATATATATATATATATCACAGGCTTCCGGACAGTCGTGATGCCAACGCTGCAACAATGATTACAGGAACAGGAGAAGGGTGGATTGGGATACAGTACGAAGTGCAAAAAGTGCTACGATTAGAGTTACGGTTAGTGCATATAAGCACTTACGCAAATGCGTATGCTGGATAGTACAAACTGGTCAGCCAAATGGCTTGTAAGATCATATGGTTATAAGGGCTTAACCAGCCTCGAGGACTGTCAATCAACACCAGGCACAAGTACCCGATTAATCGTGCAGCTAAGCTGCAGAACGGGCTTGACGTAGGGGGACCTCTGTGGATAATATCATTGTATGAGCGTCTAGCAAAGTACATATTTTAGCTGTGTACGTATGTCACAATGTAAATTTGATCAACTTATTCTTTGATTGTGAGTGTTATAATGTTAATAACACAGAGATATCAGTAGAGAGTTATAGTTGCCGACGTTTCGGTTACCATGGCTAACTTTTCTCAAGGCAGGTTGTACAATCCTACGATAATCCACGGTAACCGAAACGTCGGCGAATATAATTCTCTACCGACATCGCTGTTATTAACATTATACCACTCGCAATAAAACAACACATAGCGCATCGATTTTTCGATACACTCCTAACATCATTTGAACCTATTCTTTTATTTCAAATAACCTGAATCTTTACACCCTGTGCTCGACTCCAATTTCGCATTACCGATTTGCCTAACTTCAAATGTTGATCGTCAGTTTTTGAAAATTCGTCTTGCTACTCAGTCTCCTACGAGTGATCGATGCGACACTGGCACGCAATTCAATTGGCTAATTGCTTCCCGGCTTGCGACCGTAGTGTTTTGTAAACACAGTTGTGCCCTATTTGGTCAGAGAGCCTTCACAGGTATCCGTTGTGCCACCAAATGAGTGTTTGGTGCCCGGTAGTTCGGTCTACTAACGAAGACAAGTTCATCAACTTGGCTATGGCGTTGCAATGGGATTAAGCAGACAACAGTGCTTTAGGTTCAAGCGTTAGTAACACTACATTTAAGAAACCATATGTGGTTTTTGACCATGAGACAGAGTTGAATCAGATACAGACGAAGAAGCTGCGATCCAGCAGTTGTCTTAGTGCCAAAGTAATGAAGAATCGTACGAAATGAACTAGGACAGTAGGAAGCAATCCTCTGTAACGTTCGACTAAGAGAGGCAGGTCTATCAGTCTGCTCTCTTGTTTCATATGAATAGATGGAACACATCCCGCTAGTTGTAAATACGCTTCTCATATCTCCACCGCTTAGATTTCAGTCATGTGAAATAAAGACAAGCTGCCATTCATTTGCTGCACTGGTGTCAAAATGACCATGGAGCGTACGTACTGGACGAAATGCACGAATAACGAACGATGAGCAATCGCATAGTTTGATCTTGTTGTGGTCGTGGATAAACGGGAACCCGAACGAAGCTAAAATGAACGTTTCGTGTTAAAATCACGTGAAGAATGTTGACAATGGGTGTTCACTCAATGTGACCTATTCTACTTTTCTTCGCTCGTGAGGTCGTTTCAACTTCAAATCATGGTGCATGTGTCGTGTATTTTGCCTGTCCATCTAATACTCCAATGACCTGTAACTGTGAAACAGTCATTTTGATTCTTTTGGGGTTATTTATTTGTATTTGCTTACGACGGTATTTCGTGCCGTCTGTTTAACTTTGTCTGTTATCGAATAAATCTGCAAACACTGGTGTGAACCTTGTGGTTAATGAATAACGGGGGACTAAGGAAACCTTGATACCGTTAAAATTTAGGCTTTTGATTGCACGACCAGCCATTGTCGAAACCACAATGTGTTACAAAACAAGCAATAGATAAGCAAATCGCATAATCCTCACACTAAGGTGGGGCATATAATCGCTTTAAAATGGAACAGTGAGCGCCAGTGGTTACAGTCACAACAGGGTGGATTTTCATCTTCGTTAGCGTAACGATTGTAGTAGCGGTAGTATTACGCACGGAATTCGGAACACGAACCACGCATCAGGAATCAAACAACACAAATCAAAGATTAGCTATCATGGATTGGACTATGGAAGCACTGGATCGCAATGGCACGAGCTCATAGTATCCCACGTGGACGAGACACGAGTAAAAGGCCACAGGAATAGTAGTACATAGTTGGTTTATTGAAAGAAATGAAGGCGATTAAATAATATGTACAATAGAAGATTATTTGTTATCTAGGCTTCCACCAATCGGATTGCAATACTGCTTGCATAATTTTGCTTCTGTCTGCACTGTCTCGGATTGGCTGGCATGATCCGCCAGTGACGTGTAGACAGAAGCCATACGTATGTCATAGACGTCATCGTTCAAATTTGATTGATCACAAATGTCCGGAAACTGTAACGCGCCGCTCTAGGGTAGGCGTCATCTCGTAGGCCTGGATCACCACAGTTAGGTCCCATCCACAATCCACTGATCTCCACAATGTAATCACGGGGGCACAATAAGCGATAAAAACGATAACACGTATTTGACAGGACAGAGCTCAAAGGACCCGTCAGGTCGCGCACGCATCCGCGTCACGTCACGTCACAAACACGCTCGCAATGCACCGGACAAGGTGAGTTCAGATTGGATGACAGCAGAAGGAGTCTGCAAGCGGTTGTTTGATCGACCAATCGCATGTTTTAAGGACGCAAATCTGATTGGTGCGTCACTGTGCCATTCTCTCACACCTGTTTTACCCTATAGATTTACGCATCGAACCCTAATCATGAAACACACACTAACGGTTGTCTCGAGTCTTTTCCTCTCTCCGTGTTATTGTTGGGGCTTATGTAAGAGGTGCTAGTGCCAGTCGTACGTTTAGACCGAACACAACCGTACTCACAATGTTAAGCATTTTTAGTTGGGCTTCATGAAGATTATATTGAGCACAATCTATCACATTTATTGCCCCAAAATATATTCACAAAATATCTTGTTATAAGTATGGCAATCACATTGACAGATGGAAGAACGGTCATGTATTGTAGCGGGTGTTTGATCCATGGTAAACCACACCCTCAAATCTATCATCTTACTGCATCGTCTCCCATAGCCCGTTCAGGATTGTGAACGCCCTTTTAGTGGCTCACAGCGTGTCCCTTGTTACGGGATAACCGATAGCTAGGTTTGAAGCAACCGCTATCAAACCTGTTAGTGCAACGCATACGGGTAAAATATTCCCACAACTCCGAATGTAGATTTACTGCTCTTCTGTTAAGTTTGTAAATGTATAGTGGGATGTCGCATGTGATTCGATCCCGTCATACGAATGACTGAGGGCAACAACAGGCCAACGTAAGAAACGGGTCGATCGGTAGGCCAGCGGAGCTGGAATTAATGTCACCTAGTTCTCCGACCCCACAGAGAAGAGTCATCTGGCTTCAGCCGATTTTGGTTGTGCAATAATCTATGGATGGTTTTCAAAGATCCCTAATGAGAAGGTGAATATTTTGAGGAGCTGGTTTTATCATTTTATAAGTACGGTTACTATAACTAGGAGCAAAGTGACCGACAATGTAAGACACCAGACAAAACCGGACCGGCTTCTGCTGACTGGGTTAGTTACCGCGTGAATCGGAATCATCATTTGCTCTTTCAAATGTCCAACCCGGTGATAGAACCTGTGGGATAGCACAGACTATCTACTTCGTTAGCGAATTGTGGATGTTTCAGTTGCTATCATCTATTTTTTATTTTTTTATTACACACATTTTGCGTGATGAACAGCAGACAGTGGATCTCATAGTCACGAAGACCTGCTACTCGGTGACGGAAACCGGCAGCCTAAGCCCCAAGGCTTGGGTAGGTGAACCGTATAAGGAAGGCCCCGCTAGGTTAGGCGTGGTATTGAACCAGACTACAGTAGAGCTGCTTACCACCAAAGTTTGTTTGCGATGGTGGGGTTCCAACCCCGCACCATAGGATGCAAAGAACGCTGGTGATGGTTACTAAACCACTGCACCACCACCATTTTCCATTGAGAGAGCACACATTGGTGCTTGACATTTTCCGATAGAGATGAGAAAAAGATTATTCATTTCACTTGATTGCCGATTAGACTGTTGATAAAAATGAGAACCCCATTGCACCGGAAAGTCACGAAAAAATCAAGCCGCTTATAGCTGTGCTCACAAAACCAAACGCTATTCATTGATGATAAATCCCGCAGTCGGAGGAAATCAGTAAAATATTCGGGTGTTATTCTTAACCATTCTCTTTCTTGGTCTGAGAACATTAATAATGTGTTTGCGAAAATCAGAAGGCTTCCTGTTTTTGCCCTTCGCCTAAAGAGAATATATATTCCGTCCCATCTAATAAACGGGGTTTGTTCATGCTTGCATCTTACCTCAATGTCTCTATGCTTCCTGGCTTAATGCAAAATGATATGTGTGATATCTTGGTCACTTAGACATTTATCCATGTGTTGTGATTTGCCAAAATCTCATTTAATCCATTACGTAGTGTCTCAACACACCAAAGCTTGTGATAAACTGGCTCATAAAATACTGTCTGACTCCTGTCACCCACTTAACTTCGCATTATCTAAACATATTTCAATCTCTTCTACTCGGTCCAAGTACAAACACCTTCAAACATGCACAACAGCGTATTACTCTTCCATTGTTCCTTATTTTGCCTGATTCTTGTACCACCCGGACCGCATTTGGCATGCTTTGTTCATAGCTTTGAGTTAACTTCAAAAACGTAATGCACTTATCCCAATCTTCAATTCAATGGATTGTTTGGCAACTGATATCGTACCAGATGGTGTGATAAAGCAACTTCTTGACTTGACTTGAAGTGCAATCAGCTAGACTGAATTTCCCGAATGGTAATCGGTCAGCCTTCATTCACATTGACAAGCATCAATCACTCATGTCGGTTGCCTTCCATTCACAAATGTGTTGAAGCTTGCATTTCGTGACCATATGTGGTGATCCTAGCCTACCAGATGACGCATACCACGGAGCGACCCTTTATAGTTTTCGGACCAATACGATGAATCAAGCTCTTCGGGTGACGGTAGCAAAGCGCGTACGTGTCAGAGCTTCTGACTACATACCATAGGTAGATTGTACCAGCCAATCAGAGACCGAAGCAGAAAGACACAAGCAATACTGGAACCCGATTGGTAGAAGGATGACCAACGAGCATGTTTTGTACATAGTATTTGATCTCCCTTATTTCTTCCAGTAAGCGAACTAACACTCTTGTTGGCTTTTCCTGGCGTATCAGTTACGTGGGATATTACGTTCTAGTGCCAGTGTGGTCCAGTGCTTACGTGATCCAGTCCGTGATTGCTAATCCTTGATTC
>UZAN01041066.1:4977-32947 GCA_900618425.1 Echinostoma caproni
GTGAGCAGTCACTTATATTATTCCGGTTTATATTTCCATGATTCTTCGGAGATTCAGTGGGTGTGGCTGAAAGGTGCTGGCGTTTGCTAGGAGGATCCAACGGTGAGGGTAAAATCGTTTTATCCAAGGCAACTGTAGTAACCGGTAGTCTTATTACTGGTGACTGACGTTGTTACAAAGGGGCAACTGAGTTTCTTAGTTTGGGAGTAAAAGACGAGCATCCTGAACTCTTATACTCCAAAGGATAGTTATTAGAAGATCTGGCGATCTCCCTTTGCAGTGGGGTCTTGTCAGGTTGAATTTTATTGATTTAAACTGCGATAAATTCGCTGCAGTGGGCTGTTTTCGGATGAATTCCTTAGCTACTATTTCATCCTGGAATCGGAAGAGCAGGAGACAAGCGTATTTCTGCATTCTTTTTCTCAACCCAAAGCAAATACATGAAACATGTAACATGTTTGCGGCTTGTAGGATTTTGATTTTCNGGTTAAGGCGGTCAGGTACGTTAAAAACCACAGCATTCTTTGCATTTTGCCAGCGTCTCAGTACCTCAGCAGAGACTGAGTCTGGCTGGCTGAAACTATACTCTATGAACCAGTAACTGTCGTGTGGTCGATTACATATGTAAGAGGGTTTGGTTTGCCGCAATGTTTTTAAAAGAAGATAGCCGATTTGTTAACTTGGTAAAATTATTCTCAATAATCTTAGTTCTTTTACTACCCTTCTCCATCGTTTTCTTCAAATCGATTATTTCCCGAGATGCTTTTGCTTTAGATATCCCGGAAATGCTATTCTTAAGACAACTTTTTCGAAGAGGAATATTGTATCTTTTATTCAAGTGGATTATTCACGGGATTACCGGGTAACTTCACAGAAGTAATCTGTGCTATATAATTTTCGATAAACTACAGAAACACGATAAATGGTTACGAGACGATATACACGAAGTCCTTGAGTTCATAACTGAGTTCAAGGACAAACTTTATCTTAATCTGATACCGATGAACAATAGTATCAACAATAGTATGAAAAATGTTTTTTCGAAGTACACAAAAGCAAAAAATTTAAACCAACCTTCACGTAACCTTGACCTAGAGACAGGCAGAATCAATGGCACGGTGGTATAACTGCTTGTGAAAAACCTAGCTCGCAAATTTAGTCTAAAATGACTTCTCTCTAATCTAGGTCGATGCCCCCTCGTGCCCCTGGCAGGAACAAACGAGAATACGTTTTGGAACTTTAGGCCCGAGAGCCATTTGACAATCTTAAATGTCTCTATACGGTCACCTCGCATGCGTCTGCGGGCCAGGGAGAACAGGTCTAGGTCCCTCAGTCGTTGGACGTATCCCTTATCTTTCTGGCTTGCTACCATTGTAGTTGCTAAGCGCTGTACTTTCTCAAGATACCGTTCGTCCTGTTTAAAATAAGGCGCCCATGCCTGTACGCATTATTCTAAATGACGACGCACTATAGTTTTTTACCTTTGTACAAAAACCTCGAGTCTTCTGCAACTGACAACAGAACAACCTGAAAAGTTCGTGTCGAGCTTCATTAGCCACACGCTGGCACTGCAGGGATGGCCTAAAGTCGTTCGTGATCATTACCCCTAGATCCTTTGCCTCAGAGACATGCTGCAGACGCATCACACCTCTCGTGTCATCATTGGCTCTTGTGGTCAAGAGCTGACTCTTACCTAGATGCAGTGGCAGATCCCACTTATCCAACCACCTTCGAACTGTATCTAGATCCTGTTCCGGTCCTTCCCCAGCTAACTTCACACCATCAGCGAACATGAAGCAAGGATCTAGGATATCCTTCGCAAGATCGTTAATGAAGATCAAAAATAATATCGGACCCAACACCGATCCCTGTGGGACACCACTTGATATTCCCTCAGGTTCGGTTGTATAATTTCCAACTCTTACATTGAATGCGCGACAGCTGAGAAATTGTCTAATCCATTCTCTTGCCTTACCTAGAATCCCCACTGTCTGCATTTTTTTAGATCCAGAAGCTGATGAATGACAGAGTCGAAAGGTTTGCTAAAATCTAGGTAGCAAACGTCTACTTGGCGACCTGTGTCTATTCTTTTTGTAACTTCGTCCAGAAATGCCAGCAAGTTACTTAGACACGATCTTTTCTCGACGAATCCATGCTGGGCTTGAATCAGAAGCCCATGAGCCATCAGATAAGAACATATCTGTTTCCTAACTATCCGCTTGAGACACTTACAGAAGACGGGACAGAGCAGGACAGTTCACATCACTTGTGGCTTGAGCCAGTATAATAGTTCACATTCTTGCGTCTATGGGTCAATTGTGTCTCTTAACGCTTCAACAGTTAGTTGATCGGTCCTTGGTGGTGTAGGCGTACTGCTGCGGATTAGAGACGCCAATCCGGTTTGCTGTCGATGGAAGCAGCGTCAGCTGATCAGTCACAGGCCAACCAGGAGGTCTGAGTACCCCTCCAGCAAACAGTAGAGAAATCGCAGCCATGCGAAGATAGAATAAGATGAGAAAAGAAAAGTAATTAAGTAAGAAAAGTAATCTAGTACGGGGAGGAGGGTGTGGGGAGCTGGAGATATACAAGTGAAGTGAAGGTTGGTGAAGTAAAATGGGATGATTTAATTTATAGTAAAGATGGAAGGGGAGTGGTGTTCGGGAAAGCTAAAGACATAGCTACCACCGAGGACTGTTGCTTCCTTCCCTAGGCTGATTCGGGGAAGGTTACGTCCCACACCTCATCAAGCCTTCTTTTGGACAGTGCCAGTGTGAGCGCCGAGACAACCTCGTCAAGAAGTCTATTCCAGGCGTTGACCACTCTATGAGATTAGTTTGCCCTTTATCTCTTCAATGCACGGGGTTTGACCAGGTTCAACTGGTGTCCCCTGTCACTGAGGGAGAAGAGTTGCCTGCTAGGCTGTGAGGGTCCCTTAAGTATCTTGAAAACCTATATTAGATCACTTCTCATTCGTCTATGAAATAGGGAGAACAAGTTTATCTCTCTCAGGCGCCTCGGGTACGACATCATTCTCAGGTCAGGAAATAGCCTACTGAATCGTCTCTGGAGGTGCTCTAGAGCCTTTTGGTCGCGTACGAGGTTCAGCGCCCATGAATGTACACAGTACTCGAGGTGTAGACGCATCAAGGTCTTGTAGAGGCGCAGTGAGCCTGCAGGGTCCATCGATGTTCTTCTCAGCAAGAACAGCGCCTTAGAAGCCCTTGCTGAGGCTAACACTGTCTTGTAGGCCGGAAGGAACTATGCATGACCACACCTAGGTCCCTGACCTCGTCAGAGATTTCCACCGGTGTGGGTCCCGTTCCATTTATCAACCCTGCCTCTTCGATGGATCCCCCAAAGAGAAGCTATTTACATTTGCTACCATTTAGTGGCAACAGTCACTCCTCCGTCCACTTCTTGATCATTCTGAATGGCGTTGGTGGAGGGGTTATCGGTAATTTTTACGTCATCGGCAAACAGAAATGCGGGTTGTACAATCCTCTTGGTCAGGTCATCTATGTATTGATGAATAGCAAAGGTCCCACTACGGACTTTTGGGGCACACCTAGTGGACGTTTCACCTTCTACCCTGACACAGAAGGACCGGCCAAGTAGGTACCCCGTAATCCATCTGACAACCTGTCCAGACCGACGGAAGGTCTTTAGTTTTTCGGTCAACAGTCGACGGTTGACTGAGTCGAATACCTTCTGGAAGTCTAAGTAACAGACTTCCACAGGCTCCCCCAGATCAAGCCTTTGGGTCATCTCGTCCATTAAATTCAGCAAGTCTGCACAAAACCGTGTTGGTTGGGAGATATCAAACCCCGACTTATAACGTGCTCTACTATGCGATCCCTGAGGACTCTTTCATAATCTTCAGTGGAATAGGCAGCAGACTGACCGGCTTATAATTTCCTACCGAGTCCCTGGTCCCTCCCTTGTGGATAGGCACCACCTGTGCTATTTTCCAGTCTACTGGTAGTTGGCCGTGACATAAGGATAGCTTAAACAGGTGGGTCAGTAGATTGGCAAGGACTGTTGCCAGGGGCTTCAGTATGGCTGGGTGCATACCATCTGATCCTGCCGATTTGCCTGTATTTAGGCGCCTCGGGTAGTCCTCAGTCTCCTGGGGAAAATTTAGCAGTCTGGCATATGTGGGATTGGCCTCGGAGTTTGTCGACCCTCGGTTAACCCGATGTCCCTAACGTGAACTGCTTCAAAGAAGCGTCTGAAGAGTTCTGTGTTCTCAGAGCTGGGTAGGACCGGGTGGTTGCGCTCATCCTTGAGAGCAACTATAGCCGTACGCAGCTTGGAATTAGTTTCTACGTAGTTGAAGAATGCCTTGGGGCATTCTTTAATCCTCCGCGCCAGTCCCGTTTCGAAGGCCGTACGACAAGCTGTCTCGGCACTGATCGTCCTGTCTTTCTCCCTGAGGTACTGGAGGTACCTTCAGTGGCTGCGGGTCCTGAGGTACTGGCTCCAAGCTTGACGCTTTCGGGCTTGTGCCTTTGCTACCCTGCTGGACCACCAAGGGAGTTTGCCTGTTCTGCGGATCCTCCTTAGCGGTGCAAGCTCCAAAGTGAGCATTAATAGATTGGATTTAATGGTGGTCCAAAGCCCTTCTATAGTGTTGAGCTGCTCCCACCAGGGTAGCTCAGCGGCTCTTTCACCGAGGGACTTGGTGTTTATTCTGTGGAAGGCTCTCCTCCATTAATGTAAGGATTTGGGTCGTCTTTCTGTAAGCAAAAACGCAGTACTACATGGTCACTCCAACCCAGTGGTGGGGAGGTTCCCAAGTCGGCCACGTCATTGGGGTATTTAATCAGGACTAGATCCAATAACCCAGTATTTTGCCCGCTGCGGTAACGCTTGGGGAGGTTGACATGTTGAAATAGGGCGCAGTGAAGGGTAGATTTTACTAGAAAGTGATCAAAACTGCTTGGTGGTGCCCACATGGTATTCCAGTCAATTTCCGGAGCATTAAATTCTCCTAGAATCAACACACTGGTTGACCCATAGCTAAGCTATTTGAGCTACGATAGAAGTTGCTCATCCTCCACCTGGTATGCTGAAGGACTGCGATAAACACAGTCCAGCGCCAGTTTATTTGTGAGGAGGTTTATCGCACGGGCGCTGCCTGGATGTTAGGTGTGTTTAAGGAGCGACTGTTTCCGTTTGAAGCTGCTCGCTGATCATGAGCAGTGCTCCTCCCGCTATGCGATTATCATCTCTATCGGTTTTGAAGACAGTGAAACCTTTTGGTTTTAACGACTCAATGTTTTCCGTCGGTCGAAACCAGGTTTCGGCTATCACTATGCAGTCGGAGTGGATGCACTCCGAGTTTATTTCACCCCATTTGTTCCCTAGGCTTCAGGCATTTGTGCTGAACACCCGCAGGCCTGGTCTGTGGCTAGTGATGAAAACTTGTGGGTAGCAGTCGGGCTCTAGTCCCGAGTTCACCCTACGTTTTTGCAACGGAGTGTTTACGGGGTATGCTAGGCGTTTCTAGTCTGGGCCCGCTTTTCGGGGTGGGCAGCTGCGGGTTGGCTAGGCTGTGACCCGGGCCGGCTAGTAGGAGGTTCAACCGCAGTGGCTGATTTCTTTGTCACCTTTGCTTCCAACTTAGGTAGTCTCAGAGGAGGTAATTTCATGGGTATTACATTCGGAAGCAGTTTCTCTAATTGTCCCTTTCGAGTATTCTCTGGTTCTACGGATGTTGCTTCTTCGGTCTCTGCCCTCAGTTGGGCAGAGGCTGAGGGAAAGAATCATGGTGCCGAGGGTTGCTGAACTGAACAAGCACAGGTCTCCCCTTATTTCCTTTTGAAGACCATTTTCCAAGCTGTAGCACCCTCGTTATATTTGCGTGAGCTGGAGTGTCTGATAGTATGAGGAGGGAGATGACATGGTGCCTTATTAGCGCTTCCCTCAGCTTTGTTACCCGACAGAAAGGCTCATCTAAGCCTTTGATTATCACATTCCTATGCCTCCCGAGAGCGATTTCCGTGTTCGTCTGGAGGGTTTTCATGCTGTTTAAATTCGATGTAACTAACTTGACTACTCTGGCACATTGAGTGGCTTGGTTGGCTAGGGAGTCAATGATCGTCTTCAGTTCATGTGTCATGTCCTCCCTATGACTTTTCATATTCTGACTGTCGATGGTGGGCTGAATGTCCTTCCTTTCTATCACTTTTACATCTAGGAAGGAGCGACAGTGTTCCTCTGTGAGCTTTTCGTCTGAAGCAGGGGTTGGCTCGGTCCTTTTCTGCGCCGAGCTACCTTCACTCATCTTTAGTGGTGCCAGTACATGAAGATCCGATTTAAGTAAGGTACCGGGGCTTAAGGCCCTTACTTTGGCTGCCTGCGTAAAAATGTTGGCACACGCATAACAAACCCATTTTAGGCATTTGTGCTCGGTGTAGGGTCGGTAGGCTTTGATAGTAAGTTTACTGCACTTTCGATCATACCATTTATTGCAAAATTCGCGACAGACACCCTCGCTTACACTAACTAGGCAATCTGTTCTCCTATAAGGAAATACCCTGGCCTCAGTTTTGGTGCCAGCCATTTTGGCTGGCGAGCATTTTCTGCTCACAGCTCTCGTGGTCATCAGGATTTAAACTGTTGCGGCCTTTAGCGCGCGTGTTTCGAATTTTGGAGTGTAACGTTACGCTGTAGAATTAAGCGGACAATAAGTGGAATAAACACTCCAAAGTCCAAGTTCCTGTTGAATAAATCAGTGGAGGCGCAATTTGTACCGAGCATTCCGCGCTGCAGAGCGGAAATCTTAATCTGGGAGCCACAACTGAGCGGAACCGAGGGGAAAGACCATAGTGACGTATTCCCGTCCGGGTGAGCGGCTAGACTAGAACATTTACTGCCGAGAAAACTGTAATTCATGTTGAATTTTTGAAAATCCTTCCGAACCCATAATGATTTGTGGTGACATAACTCTATCTGTGTGTTGCTTCGCTATTGACATTTCTCAATAACAAACACCATACATTATTATTCATCTGTTAATTCAATGCCCAGCACATTTGAATTGTGCGTGGTCAGAGAACATGAGCGACTGTTTGTCTCTATCTGGACATCATATTTGGCTCGTTTGCTTGAGTGCTTTTGGCCGCATATTTGAGGTTTGCTTCATTGTACATTTTGTGATGATTTCGCTAACTCAGTACCATAGAACATTACGGATCAATCGTGTTTTGTTTCTGGATGCGTATCGGTTTCGGCTATGCGTCACTCAAGTGTGAATTGGTTGACGTACAAGTACTGCCCAGAGTTACTTATTCTTGGTTATCCTTGGTTTTCAATTCTTTCCTGGGGAATTTACAAATGTTATTAAATAGTAATCCAGTATTTTGGCTGATAATTGTGAAAGAGGTGGATTCATAAATTTAATTCCACAATTCAATAAAGTGAACTGCACTAATCCTGATAGTCAAAAGTTATTGTTTTAAAAAATATGGATTTTTAAATATAAGTGCTAAATATATGAATATATCAATAAATTCAAATTTTCCCTGCAGTAAAATGCATATATACCCATGCATTTGTACGTCCACAACGCCTATAAGAACCATTCTGTTTCAGCGCACAATCTGGGAGATGAATTCATCTACTTTGGTGGTTATCGTCCACTGAAGATGGTCTCGAAAATAAGGTAGAGGAACACGTGTCAGGAGATTGCAGCTTCATAGAGACACGAATGGCTGAGTCATTATTACCAAAATGACATAGAGGTTTGCGCACTCTACAATAACAGACGGATGATCAGATTGGAAACCCAACTGCAGGTCGGAAAGTTTGCTGAGGAATCCTTGGGCAGCGGGACAGCAGCAAGTAAAGTATTGTCAAACCGGAAATCCTTTTGGGTACGGAGTTTTCCTGTGTCTTCTGTTCGTTCAGATAGTGTCAACTTTCGGGCAGCGAGGGGTGCGGAAGCCCTCAATACTCGTTTCATTGAGTGCGATGTTTTGTTAATGTGTTCTGAAGTTCGGTGGTTTTGTGACTTTTAGTTCGCTGGAGGCTTCAGGCTCAGTTCTTCCGTGGAATCCTTTGTAGCGAGCTAATAGCGCACCAATGGACGGCTGCAATCAGCTACGTTCAAAAACATTCCTTTTTAGGTTTTAGCTTTCCCTCGTCTCATAATCCCCATAGACCAATACTTTCGCAAGGTCTTATTATATCCCAGTGAACGTATGCATACCTTCCACTGTGCACAGAACGCGCCTAATTGACCAGTTTACCTAACTAATGTTATGCATATCTCCGCTTCAACCATACACTCGATTAACTAGGAACTGTGCGTGAAGGTGAAGTCCGAAGGAGAGTTAGTTCAAATTAATAAATGTCAATTATCCCCCACTACTACTCATGAGTAACCGTGAGTTAAATGCGAAACACGAAAATCCCTACATTTGTGCTCGCTTTAACTGTGATCATATGGATTCATTCACCCAATGCACTCAAAATTGGTGACATACTATTGAATGAAATGAATCAATACAAAACAAGTTTTTTTTTCATTTGTAATTTTTAGTTCCTTGTCATATCTCGGGTAGCATGTCTTCGGCTAAAAGAGCGCTAAAAGCTGACTAAATTTGAGCTACATTGTGGAATATCTCGTTTTTAGTTTTCCGCCTTGTCTCGTCTCTGATCCCCTATTAAGTCTATATTTTCACATGGATTTACTATCTCGCCATGGACTTCAGCACATTTTGTGCATTGATTAGAACGAAATTATTGGTTAATTTCATAAATCTCTCCTTGTACTGTATTATGTAACCCGTTATTCCACACAACTTCAAGCACGTTTTTACCGTAATGAGATGCATTCATGCACATACTTCTAGTGAAAGAAAAGACTATTTAAATAATAAATAATTTTATAAAATTTAAAAATTATTTTACATTTTCATCGTAGTACTCTCTTGTCCCAATTTTTGGGCGACGGTTTCGCCCGCTGTACTTTTCAACCATCTCAATACTTCTCACTCAATAGAATCTATTGAAGTGTCGGTAAATCTGGTGTTAGGCCAGATGGTATTTCATTAAGTAATGCACATTTTATAATAACTTACCTACAGCATCTTCAATAAACAAATGGCCGTAAGTGTGTATTTTCTCATGTTCTCATGCGTAATTCGAAAGCACAGTTAACGATTTATATAATACTGTGGATATGTTGAACGAAAAATGTAAGAATTACCAGCAGCCGTGAACATGTCTAATACGTATTATAAATGATGCAATACTTACTCCTTCAAGCAAATTACATGAACATCCGGACCGTAATTATATATTTGAGGTTACTTACAAGGATGGATTCACATTGACGAGACTCAGTTCCCCAGAAATTACAAACCGGACACTTGATCTGGTGTTTTGTTTCCTTTCTTACACAGTAAGATATCCAAAGAGATATGGATAACCTTTTACGACCGTTAAATACTAAAATAAATCATTCATTCAATATATATATATATATATTTACATATAGGTATCACCAGTTTATTGGCGCCTCAAAATATGTCTTAATTACTACCTTCGAGGTTTAACTATTATGAATTTTGTCTACAGCTTCTTGGGAGACGGCGTTTTAAAGAGGATCTTTTGTGAATACTGTTTAGTAGCCTCGTCTGTATCCACATCTGACCAACAGAGTACACTTTAAGTGATGATACAAAACGATGACCATACGCCGTTTGACCTATTTCGGGGCTTGTGAATGCAAAACAATGTACCGTTTAGGTTTTAATTGAGAGAGGAGTATCGCAACTTATTGTAGTGATCCAGGCCTACACGATGGCGCCTACCCTGGAGCGGCACGTTACAGTTTCAGGACATTAGCGATCAATCAAGTTTGAATGCTGACGTCAATAGCACGTGCATAGCTTCTGAATACACGTCATTGGCGGGTGATGCCAGACAATCCAAGACAATGCAGACAGAAGCAAGATTATGCAAGCAGCACTGCAATCCAATTGGTGGAAGCCCAGATAACCAATAATCTCCCTTTGTACATATTATTTAATCACCTTTATTTCTTCCAATAAATGAACTACTTACTGCCTGTCCTGTGGCCTTTTCCTCGCGTCTCGTTCTCGTGGGACATTGCAAATCCGTGCCATTGTGGTCCAGTGCTTCTGCGATCCAGTCCGTAATAGCTGATTATCGATTCGGGTCCTGCAATTCATATTGTGTGGTTGGTGTTCCGAATTCTGTGCGTATTATTACTACTACTACAATCATTACAGTTATACAGAAACACTGATGCTATACAAACTGAGTCCAATGATTTTACAATATGGGCAGATTGGTTAAACATTCTCCAATCAGCACGTGTTGCAGCATGCAACCCCGCAACTTCTTATTTCTTAACCAAGCTTTGAAAAATCAGCATTTGTAGAAAGTAACTTTTCTCAACACCCATTAACTTCATAATATTCCGATACGTTTTGACATGACTCACCTACTGTGGCGTGATTAAAGTCTTTGCGTCGAGGCTAAAGGACTGATCTGCGGTCCCTTATGAACGATGCTGAATTCAATATGCCAAAGTGGAAGCTTCTATCTCTACGATACAGGAGGCGATTTTCGTATTTCCTCGGAAATGAACAAATACCACACGCCGCAAGTGAGAAGGACCTGAACATCATCATTCAAGAAAACTTAAGCTGCTCACTCAACTGCACCAAGGTGTCCAACGCAGCTGTAAAGAATGTCGGTTTGCTTAAGTGTGTCTTTGGCCGGTTTGAGTCAGCGCTTGTACCCCGTCGCCCACTCACTGAGTATGCTCTCCAGGCATTGAATCCATGGCTACAACTTGATAGCAAAATGCTGGAGCGTTCACCAAGGATGGCCACCGAAATGACCACGGGGTTGAATGAGTGTTCATACGCGGAGAGATTTAAGTCACTGGAATTATATTCCACTCATTGCCGGCGCATCAGAGGAAATATGATTAATGCAAAACCCAAGCTATCCGTGTCACCCGCTTCTCAACTTATCACCCAACATTCATCTTAGGAGACATCCATTCAAACTAGTGGTCTCAAAATGCCGCTTGCAATGTCGGCGTCAGTCATTCTCAGTCAGAGTGTGTTCGATCTGGAACTCTCTCACATCCGACGTCGTCTGTGCTCTAACCATTGAATCTTTCAAACTGAGAATCGATGAAACATTAGCATACCTTACATTCCAATATAAGTGAAGTTGCGTGCAACAGTGAAAGAAGCACGTATCATGTGACCTTTTTACACAAAGAATTGTATGTTTAACTGTTTTTTTAATCCACACACGAACCTATGGGACGAGAAAACGATGAGCTTGTAAGTTATTCCCATAATAAATCGTTGATATTTGATCTTTGATCTTTGACTACGTGTTTTGGCTGAAGGATTACCGGTCGAGGTTAAAGGCTAAAACCTTTCCGATTTTGGCTAAAGAAAACGTGGGTTTTGGTTAAAGCTTGATGGGAGAAGATGTAGTCATATTGGATCCCGTGCTCTTTCTCTCTCTCTCTCTTGTACAGTTTCATGAATTATTCTGAGACACAAACTGTTTACCCTGGAATATCTCACAGATGTTTTGATGACTCTTCACGCGTCAATGCACACACATGTATGTGCCAGCGGGAGAATACAATGTGGACATGTGATTGTATCTCGGAGCTGAGTTCAAACTATTCAACGATATGACATTTCAATCTGTACGTTTTAACATAAATCCGTTTCCAAGACTCGGAATAAAGGCTTGCGTTGAACATCTGAGATCGTTATTTTGAATGTGCTGGGAATTTGCACATAAACAAACAAAATAAATGATTCGATGAACTAGTCATTGGTATTGCCACTGATAAAAAATTAAACGGATTATTCATTCAGCTTATCTATCAATAAATCTAAAAGAAAAAGTTAAAAGGAAACAGTTTTCCAACAAAATCCAAACATGAAAAAAAAGAATTTAAAAGAATTTGAAATAAAGAAATCAAAAATAAAATAAACAAGAAAAAAACAAAAACAAAGAGCATATGATTATAAAAAATAATAAAAGGTCTACCGCACGCCGCGCACGAAAAGCCCACCACGCTCTCATACATTGTATAGCATACAGCATGCACCCGAACAATCTAAGAAATCACTCACTATTGCAGCACACGAAGGCATACAAGAAACAAACATTGCACAAAAAAGTGACACGATGCTCCCTTTGCTGGCCAGCGCTGAATGTGCTACAACTGCCGGTCTCTAATATGAGTGCGAAAGTGCGACTCCACAATGGTACTGTTAATTTCTTGTTCTTACCGCTCCTCCCTCTGTAAACCTTTTTGACTTAACTCTAAACAGTATCACCTGAAGTAATTCCTCCCGTTGTAAACCTTTTTGACTTAACTCTAAACAGTATCACCTGAAGTAAACCCCTGGTAATGTTTTCGCTGGGGCAGCTGCCGAAATATAGAATAGGTAAACGAATCATCATAACCCACGAAAACAATATTCACGTCGTAGCACCAGAGGAAGTCCCAAATCCTACTGGTGTGTGAATCTGGACGCACGTTAGGCGGAAGCCTGTTTTCGTCCTAGAAACCTGACCTGACCTGAAGCATAGTGTCCCATCTATCCAGTTCGATAGAACAAGCAGAAAACAAATACTGTTAGATGTTTACATTTCTTTTAGTCTCCTCAGTGTCTACAAGGTGAAACAATCTGACAAGTATACAGGAAAGCTGTGATAACTACAGAATAAGGTGGAAAATCAGTCCGATGTCAGTTTGACTGAATGCGTTCGAAACTTTTGTGCACTCAGGATTGTATTACATAACACGCTTCGCTGAACGCTAGGAGCCTGGGATTTTCTGTTACGTCACATCCGCTTGAATGACAAAAGCGAGTCAACGATGTGTTGTTTTTCAATTGTCATGAGATATTTTGCGGTTGATGACCCTGGATTTCTCTTATCAGGCGGGCTTCTGAGACTTTCCTGGATTATTGGCTGTAATAACCAATTGGGAGTGTGTTCGGACATCCACACATTTGCAGCTAACTTACTAACTAATCACAACGAGTAGTGATTCAAAAAGGAACATTTTCATGGATCAGGTGCCCAATGTCAACAGATCTCATTCCTCCACCGGTCTTCTTCAATGCGTCTTCTACAAATCATTACACACATGAAAGTCCGGCCATCATTCTAAATTTCACCCTTGTGATGGTTCACGGAAGTTCGAAAAGATTCAAATTCTGATCAGTTTGGTCCTATACTGCAATGATTTATATGCATAAAACATTTCCCAGTATACAGGGAGTATGTATGGTAAATGTCGAAAAAAAGTTCCAGAAATTCTATTCAACTGGGTCAGACTCTTGTCAGCAGTGCAATTAACAGCGGCGCAAATCTGCGTCCTCAGTCAGAATCCAAGCCTACTACTTCATCTCACCATCGGACAGCTGATTGGAAGAAGTGAATTTGGGGCACATATGGCATAGAATAACCGATTTTTGCTCATCTTACACCTGGCTTCATTTGTTGTGATTTGGTGGGAAAGTTTACAAACTTTAATGGATTGTACAGGAACAGTCTAGATCCAGCATTGTTGTACCGGAAAATAGTGTGAGCGTAGTAACAGAAACAATGCACAGTTGTTCGAAATTGTAGTTCCTCAACGACTACTATGTGTCAACAGACAAGCGAATGCGTCAGCCTTCCTTATCACGCCAAATTCGACCGCCTGGCTTGGGTCTGCAGTTGATTGTATGATTTCAGTGCAACGTTAAACTTCCGTGGTTTGCGAGTCTGAATTGCCTAGCATTATCCCGCTCACAATATCAGTCACCAACTTTCCCCTTTATCCATCACTTGGGAGCTTATTCATATGATTTTGTTTCACCGACTTTACTCAATTATGTTGACGAACACACACACTGTACCAATATAGGCGTTGGAATCAGACTTTATTTCTATTCTGCACTATCAAGTATAACAGACGAACAGAGGATGGTACAGAGGAAGTTAATCTTTTTCCTCTTTATACGATAAAACGACAATAATGTTAGCAGGAACTAGTACAGTCAGCACAACCTTTATCACTAGCATTTGCATTTCTACCGTTGCTGCTGCTAATACTACTTATTGTTACTACTGCTGCTTCGCTCACCACTATACGACCAGTGCGAATCCGCGTTGGTTCGTAGCCGTGGTTACTCGAACCAACGAACACAATCAGTCCTAGTCCTGAATTATTACACTGAATTTCAGGTAATATGTATGCAATCAGCCAATCACCCCTTTGCGAACTACATTTTTGTGAGATGGCGATACACAATCAAACAGTTTGGATTGGGACTGGTTTGCAATCTCTGTTCACCTAAAGTCAACAAGTCACACGCATTCACGACCGAGGTATAAGAAAAAAACCTATCAGTAACAAAATGCAGATGTAATCGCAGGCTCCGCATATCGACACTTGACTCACTTGTTCTTGTGTGTGTATGTGTGCGTGTGTTTTGTTAGATTTATGAAACGGTTGGTTCGAACATTTTCAGTCATATGCTGTAAGTTCCACCTTCCAGTGCGTGTTGATGGTTTGTATGTGCGTGTACGCCTGTGCGTGCGTGCGTGTGTGTGTGTGTGTGCGTATGCGCACGCCTACGAGTGTGTGCAACGCATTTTCTCTATCATGTGTGAATCCTGCCGTAAACTACAAATCACATTGTATGATGTCTTATCTACGCTGACAAATCCGATGTGTGTTTGAGCTGGCGAACTGAATTGGAGGTCAGTTTTTCATCACCTGATATCGGCACGTCTTGACTTCTCGACGGATGTGTTAGCATTCGAGTTCACCAATCTCTGTCGGACTGATCGAGTCACAATCATGCGTATCGATCGAAGTGAGAATGATACGCGATCATATCGGTACGTCTTTTTTACTCGAAACGGAACAGAAATGCGACTATTCTTTGTGAGACTGTTTTTAATTTCTATAGACACCGGATTCTATTCATAGCTTATAAACTTCACATTTTGGCTTACCTATTACGAGATGTGTATCATTTTGGGATGGGATCGATGATAAGTGTTACGATTGCTTTCGCTTTGTTTGAGGTTCTCAGTAATTGAAATATTCAGCGCGATAACCAACGACAAGTAATCGTGCAAGCTGTTAACTACACGGAGTGTCGAACAAATGGCTCCTGTTTATCTTAGCTAAAAGATCTTCATAATCGTACGATATGATCGAATCCTTTGAGTTCAAAATCCCCATCACATTTCTTTTTAAAATGGATCGACTGATTGTAAAGATGCTTTTTTTCCTGGCCACTCTAGCATAGTCAAATAGATGAGTTTGTTGATTCTAAAGAAGTTGCTTGCGGTGTCATCATGAGTACTGTGATCAGTTTCAGCCGGTGTACGCAAAATAGTGATTTTTAAGTTTGAAGCCAAATTTTCACTGCGCCCTGATGCATCTAATTGTGTTTGCGTAGGGTTTATTGTCTACGCGTTGCACACTTCTTCTAGGGTGAATTGGCCACCTCACAAGCACTGATGACGTCACCTCGGCTGGTGATGAAACATTTGAAAACAAATTGCCAAGCTCGGCGAACAGGCGAAATAGAATCCAGTTCACCCGAGCTACGAGAACCGATTTTCAATACTTTGTCAACTTTGACCACTGTTAAGACAGGGTCAGTGTGACCGGCACTTCTTTAGGTACACAGATTCCATTTTCCAATTGCAAACAACACCGAAGACCTAAGTAGTCAGCTTGTCTGGNCTGGTCCGGACCATGAGTTGTCATCAACAGATGTCGAGCGATAGACGACACCGGCTGTCTGTGTTCGGTGTCCTTAGGTAAGTTGATACGTGTGTGGGTTTAAATGGGGTCCAATTGGAGAAAGACCTTTGATCATGTGATTCGGTCAATCGGCATCTAACCCAACACTGGATGTGCTCCTGGACCCGTGTATGCAACTGCCTATCTGTTCTGCCAGTGTTGGATGCTCTGCTTCCACATTTAAACTGGGAAATGACGTGTGATTTGACGGACAGTGGCAAGGATTGCTTTGTAGGTGGATTGGAGATGCGTGTGGTTGTGTACAGAATGATTGGGTTGACAGAAAGATGTACTGTTCAACGATGTAAACTCTAGGTTTCTACCGTACTGTAACAGTTGAAATCCAGCAAAATCTGCCTTGGCATGTAATCGTGCAACCTAGCTTTTTTGTGATCTCTCTTCAAGTTTGTCTCAGGAAACAAACATTTCAGTTTATTTGTTTAGCTAAGGGAAACGGGTTAGGTTATCAACGGAGGACGAACTCAGCAAAAATCGCTCACGGTGGCAACCTATTCGGTGACATGCGCAGCACAACCTTGCGTAATCGACGGAGGTTGACTGCTTACTCTAGTGAACGACAACGATCTCAGCATTGCTCTTCCGGGTGCCCCACCAAATTCGTGCAATACTTCGTAGATAGCGGTGTTCGACCACCGAAAATCTATCTTTATGATGTCTTCCTAATGGCCAAGTTTCCAGGTCGTAAAGTAGAACTGGCCGAACTGTTGCAGCATATGCTCGACCCTTGACGGACAGCCGGTTGTCGAGACAGAGCCAAAAATGTCTCCAGTTGTCAAATGCCAGTCGAGCCTTCTGTATGCAAGGTGACACTTTATCCGTGATGGGTCCACCGGGTGAGATATAGCTGCTCGAATAGAAAAATGTATCTTCCTCCTTTATTACTTCTCTAATTACAGTGAGGTTGGGGGCCGGACCAAACTAATCCTGTATCAACGTTTTACACTTTCAAGGAGCAAAACGCATACCGAACATGGCTACACTAGCACTCAAACTATCCAGAAAAACTTGCAACTTACCTGGATTGTCACTTAGTAGCACAATGTCGTCTGCATACTCTGTATCAGACAGTCTGCTACCCGGGAGTAAATCGATGCCACTATCCTAGCACGAGGATAGGGCTGTTTGAAGAATTAGATGGAGAGAGAGAGAGAGAGCAACCTTGCTCTATGCATATCGTGAAACTTGAAGAGATACTGCGAGATTCCTTTTTGACGTGTTTTGTGCCAATTCACTGAGTTTTATTGGTCAACGTGTCGATCGAAATTAATGGACCGCGACCAAAGATCATCTCAGTAATGGAATATTTCATGTGAGACCATGGCGGGAAGAGCGGTGGTAGAACAGAGAAAACAAAATCGAACGCAAAACGGGAAGAGGCAGTGTACAGTGTGCAGTGTACGGAACTGTCCAAGATTACGAATCTGGGATGATGAGCTTGTGGGTTTTTCTGATACAAAAGACTGAATGTGCAAAACTAATTGATGATGAGCATCTATTTGATAAAATTTCTGCTACATTTCATATCATTTTTGCCAGTGATTCATAGATATTTTGTTGTGATTATTGTTGTGATTACTACAATGTCGTTCGCAAGAATAATAATGAAAATAATTGTTGACCCATTGTGTTTAAAGTATTCTCTACGAAATGATATTAGCAATCGAATGTGCGTGCTATTGATTTTAGATACGTGGTACTAGAAAATGGACTGAAAGCTGTTTTGGTTTCCAGAGCTGCTGCAAAACATGAAGAAAATAATAACACAACGGACAAGGTAAGCGCTTCACTATTACTGGTAGTTCGAACGTGGAACATGCTGCGGAAGTTCGGTTTTACATATCTTTACTAAACATGTAGTGAATTCATTCAACACAGAACAGTAGTGGAGCACGGATCAACTCAAGATAATACAAACGGGAACGACCGAACCGGTCGATTAACGTACTCATGCAACAGACACACAGGACACACAGTATTGATTGGTATTGTGTGAATTGCGGTAATCACAGGACAATCTTAAAAATTAAGAAAAGTATAACACAAATGTGGCAGAAATATTGATGATGATTGAATTAGAGATCATTAAGCAGCTGCTTCGTCCTGTTTGGGATTGCTACGTACGTTTTATATTCCTCTCAATACTCAAAATCTGAACCTTCGGGATTGGGAGCGGAAACCGTTGATGATCTTTAACAGATTGCCGTGCAGTTTAGGTGTATGGGTTTCTAATCCCAAAACGAGAGTTCGCAGTTCGATTCCTGGCAAAGATACTCAAATTAGGCACTGCCAACGAGTGAAGAACACAATGAAACTCTTGGCCTAGTGCTCTCCGTCGGTTATCACAAATATTTCCATCACCTACGGGTTCATTCAACGATTGGAGGAATTAATTACCTAGCCCAGAGTGAAATAAATAACTGAGATCATCAACATACCCTGTTACTTTTAAAATCATTTACCCCTTCCCTGGAAAATGGAATTCAATCAAATTTTGGGAAAACCCCTAAAATGTGAGATTATGAGAAGTGTGGATGGGTTGGGACAGAATTAAAAATAAATAAATAACTAAACAAAAATAAAGTGATCTATAGATCACTGAAAAGCGGAATCCCAAAGGGTCTCTGTTTCTCCCCTCCCCTGACATACACGGTCATGTGGGATTGTGATTTCTCGCTGTCTGAACACAGAGAATGAGCTTTGTCTTGACATTCATTTAGCCTCCTCCTGTTTCATTTCCTGAGACAGAGGAAATATTACAAAGAGCTCTTGCTGTTAGAACGAGGACAGAGCAAAACGAGGTTCTGTCTACGCGGTCAGTAAACGACGAATACGAAGTGCAGTTGACCGGGCAAGTAAAATGTGGACTGTAATCAACTATCGCGAATGGGGTTCAGTGATTGAAACTCAGACAATCAAATATCAACACAGCCAACAGGATCACAATACCTGGACTGTAAAGATGGAACTCAGTCGATGTCACTGGTGGGCAATGATTTTCTACGACAACGCTTGTGGTTTAAAGTAGCAGCACTTGCCTTTGGTGATATGTACCTTCAAGAAGTACTGTGTTCCCAAATGTCCAGAACACGATGCGTGGGATCCATTACGAGTCACCAAAAGCTGAAGGGGATTTCTTNGATTTCTTTATTGAACTGGTCGAACGGTTGCCCGCTTTGGCATAGTTGAGCTGTTTCACCGAATGGTTTGAGCGCATGCAACTGTAGATGAACGCTTGCGGAGAATAATTCGAGAAAATGTGATGCGATATGTGCATCCGGAAACGTTTTACTCAGTCCTCTTACAGTTTATCAACGGTAACTGTAGCTTTGTATTTTTCATCATATCTGTTAATTGTAAAATGAATCTGGGGAGATACTTTGGTATGCTTCCGGCAACGAATTTGATGCAAAACTGCCCCGTACCAATCAGAAACAGTATGCTTCAATAGTTTTTTTGTCAGGTATTTTTTTATTTGGCAACACACAGTGGATTGTACGTTCAAGGAACCAGAATGAGGATCTGTTTGAAAATGTGGGACTGAGTTTTCCTGTGGCCAAAATCATCGCATTGTTCGATTTGCATGACCACAATGGACTGACTTGGTTTCCGTTTGGGGACGCCATCCGAATGGTTATGGCGAAAAAGGAAAGCATCACTTTCTCGAAACAGATTTGAACGAAACAATTGGGATCGATGGATTGCAAATTTGTGTTTCGTTTAATCTTCATTACTTCGGAAATGCTAAGACCAAATCGGAATTTTAAGACACCGTCTGTATCACACACGTTATGTAAGCAAATGCATAAGCAGATATACATATCTATGTCGATTGTGAAAAGTTCAGTAGCCTCGGCGGGATTCAAACCCACGCATGGACGTCGCCTACGCTTTGTACGCGCATGCTCTACCAGCTGATAAGCTACGAGGCCACACCGACAGCACTGATCTTTCACATTTGAATTTACCCATCCAACTTACAGAGACATATGGCATCCACCAGTTAGCATGTAAGCTGACTACCCCGACAGGTTTTCCTTAGAATTCACCGGACTCCATCGAATGAGCTTCTAAGACAAGGTTAATTGTTCAAATAGTTGTTTGGCAGATTGGAAGTTTCTATGTCGAGGCTACTGAACTTTTCACAATCGACATAGAAACTTCAAATCTGCCAAACAACTATTTAAACAGATAAATACATATATATATATATATGTATATTAAAGTTAGATAGTTCCATTGATCTCATCCATTTTGGGCTGGGTTGAGTCACTTTATTACACAACTACAAAGAAACTGGTTTACCTGAAATGTAGCAGTGCCCACGATATGGATTTAACGAAATAAAATTTTTTCTCATCGGCGAAGATACACGTGGATCCCTGGTATTTTCTGCGGTTTCTTTGGTTTTAAACAGTATTCTAGCGCAGTATATCGGCTTCTTGATGTTTTGAATGACCGCTACTGAAACGGGATCCCAGAATAATTTTATCAAGCCGCGTTTTTTAAATTGCCCACAAATTTGGAGATCAAGTGGGATGAAATATACCTTTCTCCGACATGAATGAGTTGATCCTAAATGGGCCGAGAGGGGAATGTATTGCGTGCAGATACGTCCTTCTGTCCCCATCCAACACTTCTTACTATCATCAAGGGCCAAGAAACGAGAAATTACCGACTTGTTTATTAAGGTAAGATGTGCTTTTCCAAAAACTACTAGTGATGTAACTCCAGAAGACGGTGCTGGTCGAGGATAATTGTTTACTGAAGACTTTAGATGGGATATTACCAATTTGCCACACATAATACAAAACATCTTATCAGAAACATGCCACCGCCGTTCCTGGTGACACACCGGATAATCCATAGGGCAGTCGGTAGTTATTCTTTCAGACACATCACTTTGCCCTCGGTAGTCTTGTTGTATTTTTGCTCATTGAAAGAAGTCACCAATTATGTTACCTACTACTCACAAATGAGTAGTATTTCACAACACTAGTCCGTCACCACCACCACCACCCCTACTCTGTAAGCTATCTTACATTTTACTGTTGCGTTGAGCGTCCTGAATCACACACACACGGCTCGATGCGATTCTCGTTCGCAGATTCGGATTGGATTTTTGCGTATAGTGATGTGCTCATGGGGTAAAAGGACACATGTTGAGCGGCTAACTTCTTAAAGTTTCACCCATTTGCTTTATAGTCAAATCAGGATTGTTTTGCTATTGAATAATTGGTGACTGACCGATTTGTTAATGACCACAGTGAAGTTTTCCTGCAACAACAATGATATTGAGATGGATAAAACGATCCTTAAGTGTCAGATGAACGTCTCGAGGTATTTTACGGTTGTATGTATCATAAGATTGCAGGGTTCAAATAGCAGAGTTCCTAACACCATAGCAACTACCAGACTGTTACTCATTATCGACCTGAGACGTGTGCTCAGCTTACTCAGGCTGTATGCATTTCTACAGAACGCACTGATAATAGAATTTCTGCAGAACTCTGAAATCATAAAATCAATCTATAAAGATCGAATTTTGGTCTGTACTTCTTAAATATTCTTGATATTTGTGTGAAAAGACCCATGCAGTAAAACTAAGTTGATCAGATCGTTTGTTTCGTTACTGGAATCAAAATGAGCGACAATGAGCGATGGTTCAACTAGCAACCAGTTGGACGCAAGAAATCCCCGGGAATTTGTTAACAAACCAGCCTGCATTCTTCCTAAATAGTTCTTGTTCTACTCGCTGACAGATTGTTTACACTTCGTGAATTGTATTCCTGGCAAACGGAACGGCGGTATGAATAGAATTGATCAATAAAATACTGACCAATAGAATGAATTGTTTCATTTCATCCTACTGGAACAGTGATTTGTTTTGTTTTTAAATTTCATTTATAGACTGCGTGGGCAATCACAATTCCACTTGGTTCTTTCACCGACCCGAAGGAGGCTGACGGTCTGAGTGATCTGATCAGACGAAGTGAGTTCCGACTTGCCATTTGGGGTGTGCATGGAATGACCGGAGGATTATCAGCGTGCATAGCAGGTTTTCTTTCCTTTTTTCCTTTTACTTCCTTTTTATTCAATGATACAAAGATACAATTTTCAGGAACGGGGAAGCGGCCCATCAAACAGCGTTCATTCAACACACACACACAAATTTGTTGTCCAGAACAGTAGTTTCAGGTGTAACCACTCTAACGTTCAATTGACTTCCCATACACTTAAACCAATCCTTTGGCTCTATCGATCAGATGTAAGAAGTATTCAGCCGGTCATCAATGGAAGCCTCAAAAGTGTAAGAAAACTCCCCAAGTTGGTTCTACGGTTCTACAACCGCTTGAAACCGACCTCCTGACCCGAGTTCGGGATCTCAGATACGAATGCACTCAAACTGCACAAGTCATTAAAGGATATCAGTCCACGTGAACATCGCAGTTACTCCACTTGGACCCGATTGAATCGTTTGAACTTTTACGTACCTGACTGAGCACCAGTTTCTGAAACTGCGTACGTAGGCTTAGAACAATTGAACTCGAACGTTTATTGTCTGTGCAGAAAAAGTTGGAATGGCTAATCTGTGCTTCACTTGAGCTCCATGTGCGCAGTAGTGGGTGGAAGCGAACGATTTATTTGCGGTTGACACGAACTGCAACAATGTTCCACAAGTTCATCAATTCCGTGAACCGTGCCACATGGACCATACGGTGAATGTTCTCGGTTGTACCGAACAAATGTTCCAGGGAACCAATCTTCCGATCAGTGAGTGAATAGATCGATTACACGTTGGTGATGTGACCTTGTAGAGGGCAGTTTTTTCAGTAATGAAAGCAATTAGTTCTACATTGGCAAAACGAATTGGGTTCTGTTTAAACACGGATATCAGTTAGGGGGAATCTGAAAAGGGAAAAATTTAACAGGTTTTAACAAAGAACGGTCTATGGAAATTTTCGAGGATCAAATAGAGAATCAGTAGTAATCTTCTTGAAAAAAGTGGAAACTCTGCATTTTAGTGGTTAATTTGAGCAAAATGTACTTCACTTCGTAGATATTGCACGCCCATTTGAACACACGGATGTACAGAATTTTCTTGAACCTAGGACAATATCAAGCGTTTTTTTTACCGACCTTTTCCTGATCAAAAGAATTCCGTCTACCCACTTCGCCATGGAACAGCTTGAAGTCAGCGGGACACGCGGGGGGGGGGGGGGGAGGTTGAACCTCATTCACGACTGCTAGTTACCGGTAATCTTTGAGATTAGTTCAGTTTTCTTTAATGCAACAGAACACCTCATCTCGCTGGACAGCACCGATCCCTTGTGGTATCTGTGCGGAAAACCACAGGTTATTTATGTTTTTCCGTACATGGCAATCTCAGTAAATTTTAGATCGACATCCCGCACCCCATTCTTAATCGTAAAGAATACTGCAAGTTAAAAGTACAACTTGAAGTTTCTATATTTTGAAAGTAAACAAACTACTATGGGTATAGGAGAAACAGAGTGTTCTGATTGGATTTCCATGAATTCGAAGAGACAACGATTCAGCGTTTGTAACTGCCTGTTGTAACTATGTAAAAATAGAGAACGGGGCAAATAATCAAACTCCAGAGAGGAAAATAACTAACCGATCGGTCATAGTTGAGCTAGTGGTTGGGGAAACTATGTGTGTGTTTGTGTGTGTGTGTGTGTGTGTGTGTGTGTGTTGGGGAGGTATCGATAACAAGGTGAATGTTTTTCCGCTGAATTCAGTTCGCATGTGCCCCAGATACCATTAAAATATTCCACAATGGGAAGTCCGTGAGTCTTATTCTGAGTGAGGCATGAAAGTTGAAAAATTTGATTCACGCTGGAATTATGAGACACCCATGCATGCAACACAAAATCAACGAGATGAGCAGAGAAAACGTGCGGGCAAAGTAAATTTGTAAATGTTGGAGGAGATGAATAGGAGCTCAAGTGCAGATTTGGGACGCAGATATACAAGCGCTTTTGTGGCCGTTGAAAACAACCGGGGTTGCGGTGTCCCAAAAAGCGACTTCACTAGGGTTTGAATTGAACTAGATACACACGTAGAAAAGTTAATCATGAATAGTGATAATGGTGATGCTTATCATGAGTAGTAATTATGATGACGATGATGATGATGATGATGAAGTGTGCACAAGTGCTGTAAAGAGTAGAAAAATGGGTGAAATCATGAGCAAAATCACAACCAAAATCAAAGATCTGGCAAGCGGAAAAATAGCGAGTTGAAGAAAAAGCAAAACCTCGAAGTACAATGAATTTCATTGAAAATGATTTCAAAATGCACACACACACACACATCAAGATAAATCATCACAGGACAAGTTTTACCTTCAAGTGATGAAAAATCGATAGTGCTAAATTTGAAATTTGAAATGCCAGCGTTAAATATGTAGATTTGCCTTCACACCTTACTCAATGGTGAGCTTGTGCTACTATGTTTAATTTCCATCTAACGAGAGCTTTGAGGAACATGCAAATGGCGTTGCTATCGGCTTTCTTTACGGTCTTTGCCAGCAGATTTTTCCAAGGCTAACAGATTTCTCAACCAATCGATACACAAAAAAGGAAATTGATTTCATTTTATCAGACGTAATCCCTATCATCGTTTTTAGCGACTTTGAATTATGCGCATTGATCAATTAATTTTTGATATAATATTAAACAATGGAGTTGAACTGGTCTTTTAGATATCTTAATGAGCAGAGGAAGAATTCAAAATGCTCCCTGTTTTGAGCCACAGTTGAATCCAGTTCTATGCAATGTGATCGGTTTTCAAAGTGTAGTGGTCATGTTCTCTCACGATTCGGAATTTCCCATTTAAATGAAACTTGGTAATTCAACGCCTCGAATGAAGCAATTAATCTGATTCAAATCGATTCACTTACGCTTCCCAAAGCATATAACTGCGCTTTTTCCAGTTTTATTTAAATTATCAAGCTTGAATTAACCAATTTGATTATTCAGAGGCACCAAACACTCTTGATGATCTGGGTGTGGGTATGGGTTTCAATCCTTGGGAGATCATTGATTTCCCACGAGGTAAATCGCATTCAGATGCGATGAAAATGTTTGCGATGATCGACAAGGAGCCCTGGACAGCTGTTTTGTCCTGTTTGAGACTCGTCAGTAGTGCGTAATTTTTGTGTCCCTATCAATAGACAGACCGCAAACATTCGGGTCGGGACTTCAAACCCTTAACCCTGACTGTTGATGAGTGCCAAACAGGACGAAACAACTGTCCCAGTGCTCTTTGTCGATTATCACAAACATTCACATCGCACCTGAATTCAGTTTTATTGTTTGATCTTTTTAATGGAGGAATCAGCTTTAGTTGAAGCACAACGTCTTCAACACATTTTTGTCAAACTGGCCTCCCATCTGCCGCAGCGTTCATATTGATTACTTTATCCGAGGTTAACGGCGACTTAGAAATATGTCAAAACAATCAGTTGAAAGACGAACGTAAAACCCTACCAAAAGATTATTCTTCACTGGAACCTTTTAAATCTGCTGGTTTTGTTTTGTTTTGTGTTTGAACGAGCTGTGAGATCGCGAAACAAATGAGCTATCGCTACCTTGAATATTGACGAGCATATTTTGAGAAGAGTATCAAAAAAGCCGCTTCACGTGATCCACGAGTTATCGATACGCACAAAACCGACAATGCAACTAGTCGATGAATCACGTGATTTCGGCGCAGAGAGCACATCAAGTTCAACCCTAGCCTAATAGTCAAACAAATCAGTATGTCGAACTTCAGTACGTGAACAAGGAATGAGCTCACTCGTCTTGATATCAGTTGGGTCGAGAATTTACTATCACCTTGATTTTATATACAACTAACCGGTTCAGAATCAAAGTGAAAACTTTCCCCCCAAGGGCACAAGCTGAATTGGTTCACACCGTATAGAACAGACCACATCTATAAAACCTCCAACCCTGTAGAGAAACTGGAAAAATATATCTCATTTCTACTTCCTTACAAAGTAAACAGAACACATGGTCGTTTACGCTGATCAGTAGTCACTGTTACCCCTCTATACCTTGATGGGAAAAATACAATGGCAGAGAACATATCATAAGTTGGTAGTTTTTCTCGACAATCCGAGTTGGTGGAGCCAGCACAAGCACTTGTCGTAGTGTTCCTGTTGGGGTTTCCCAAGCTTTTGTGCCCTAACACAACATTCATGTTACTTAAGAATTAACATTTAATATTCCACTTTCAACCCTCTTCATGTCATAGCTAATGTGGACGCCGCTCTTCATATTTTAACTATACCACTCATCTTCCTGTAATAAATTCAATGTACTCAACTAAGCGATTTTAGTTCTCAAACTAGTAAGAGCCTAAGGTTTATCTGACCGAGTAACATGGAGGCATTTGTCACGCTGCTTTTCTATCTGTTTCTCCAGAGCGTGATGTTTACCGCCAGTTTCATAAATTTCAAAGTTTCCATCCCAGTTTCACACCTTGTTGCTTTCTTCTCGAGGCTTCAGTTTGTTTTCTTCCTTTTATTTGGACCAGGCCTATTTTGACGCTTGTCTCACTTACGTCTTTTAGCGATGAAAGCGTGGGCACACAATCACCTGTCCACTTTTTCCGTCGGTGTGCACTCTTGAGTGGGATTTTGTTCAACTCCAAAGACTGGCTTGACCACGTCCGACGAACGTTTGTGTAGCCTGTTGGCGTGCCAACACAGTGTGTTTGCTCCTGTTCATCACTCGCCTGCTACCGAGCTCATTTGCTTTTCTTTCGTTTCACCTTTTGGTCATTCATATATCGTCGATTTGTACACTTTTACGGGCACCTGTGGTTCCATTCCGCCTGCGCGCCTTCCCGGTTCTCTCATCTTCTGTTAGTCATCATTCTTCACAATGTTGGCTTCATTTCATTTACCAGTCCCAACAATCGTGAACCTGTGAAAAGCCTTCATCTTTTCTCGAAACCGTTCAGCACAGGATAAAAAAGCTTATGCAACATTAATATTCCCCTATCCGCACCCCCTATCCCAACACACTGTCCGGCTTTTGTGGGCTAGGAGCATGCTTTGGTTTTTCCATCCACGGTAATCGATATGTACTTACTATGAGACAGAAAGCATACAAGGCCGTGAACTGGGGTTGTCTGGATTCGTTCACGATTTCTTGCATTTGGGTGAAAATTAGGAATACAGAATGGAAGGAAATAGAACTATAAAAGATATCCCGATTGATGTGATTCGCTTCAATCAATGAGAATAGTGCATCCTGCACGACTCCTGTATAATCCCGTTCGCCGGATCACATTTTCCGTGTTCCTTTTCAGCTCTCGTTCAGGAGTTATTACAAGAGCAATGGATTAATCAAAACCAGACAGATGCGTACACATCCGGTGAATGGACCACATTCTACTGTGAAGTGGAACCAAAACGTTTCAACGCGTCGCTGGACCAGTTCACAACACATTTACTTAATCCAAAGTTCGAGATGGAACAAATTGAAGCACAATTGAAGCTGATCGAACAGGGTGAGTCAATCGTTTGTAAAACAAATGATGATAAAAGTCTGTTTGTGAGGATTAGACCGGCAGGGATCACTGATCACATGGTTTTGTCTTGGTACTTCAAGCAAACAAATTGTACAGCACTTATGCATACTTCAATGAAAGGCCAGTATTCTATTGTTATGGTCGAATTAACCAGTGAAGTCCTCTGTATTTTAAATTGTATAAATTACGTAACCTTATATGATTACAGTTTAGTAAAAAAAAATGTAAATTGATCCTCACTTGGAATAAAATATACAGTTTCATATAACATGCTACGTAAAGAATGTCGCTGAAGTTTGTTTCAAGTGCAAAAATTTTGACGTAGTTCATTTTTGGCTGTTCCTTTTTGGTTAGGAGTCAGTCAAATTAAGGTGCAGGGGAATTTTTATAGATGTTAATGCGAGAGGGTAGGTGCCGAAATGAGGAGCCTGCCGGCGGATGGAAATGACAAAATGATAGCTCGTGATTCAGGGGATGTTGAGGGTTGTCTAGAATCTTATTGGCAAATTTAACACGAGTTGATGTTACCATTAATGAGTTCTG
>UZAN01041066.1:32952-47258 GCA_900618425.1 Echinostoma caproni
AGTCGATAGGGATCATCGATTGGCACGACTGATTATCATCGAAGCACGACGAATGGTTTTGAAGTCTTGTTTTAAATAGCCGGGAAAACACTACAGGGGAGCAATGGAGTAGAATGGGTAAAACGCATTGGTGAACGAAAGAGGACAGGACTGACTGTGAGGTTCGGAATTGACTACGTTTGCGTAACTGAAAAGAAACAGACGTTTCATTTTTCTCAAACAACCGTGAATGTGTGTAGAACATCGAAGTGTACTGTGGATGGTGACATTCAAGTACTGGACTGAGGTTAGCCTGGACACAGGTTTACAGTTTAGGGTAGCACAGTCCATTTGAAGTGAGGAGCGGGAAAGACTGAAGATACACTCTACTCTCTTAAATGTGCTATGACTGTGACCAGATTGATAGGAATGTTGTGGGATGTGGAATAGATTTTCACGATCTGGATGTCAAGATTCTTAGAAACACAATAGTACAACTTTGATATCGTTTATCGTCAAAGTGGGTCCCGTGATCCCGGTAACCATGCCTTTTTCTGTATAACGAAATGACCTTGATATCTGTCAAGTGGTTCTCCAATGGTCAAGTAGATCATAATGTTTCAGTCTATTTGAGTACTTTTACCTGACTCATCAGTGATACCTTTTACATACCTGATTAATTTCTCAATGTATGCTTTATCCACTGAAGTGATATAACACAATCGAATGAGAATAACTACAATTTCCTCAACAACTGGTCACTTTAAAAGATGCACAAGATAATTACAAACTCATTGACTACGTTTCATTGTACAGTCGTTTTCTGTCCTATTGAAATAGTGCTGCGACCACCCGTGGATGAAATTACATCATCATTGTCAATGTTCCGTAGGAATGCATCTGCGAATACATCAAAATGTATTTCATTTCATCCGATTTCAAACAAACACCTCACGAATAGTTCGCAAAATGAAACATGCTGATTGATTGAAGGAAGCTGTGTGATCACGCGGGTATGCCGTGTAGCTATTTATTGGCTATATTCCAAAGTTGCACTAGTGGACATTGAATAAATAATAATAAAATAAATGTCCGCATCTAACTCACAGTCACTTTTGAATAGTGTGTGCGGGATAATTGATATTGATTGATTTGAATGGCTATCCTTTGGACATCACCTTCACACACAATTCTCAGTTCATCGACTCAACTATACATTCGGAAGTATTAGACCTGAGTTTCGCTCTAATTAGAGCTCATCAGTAGTGCACATACACCGTCCCGTCCGCGATTTGAACTCCGGACCCATCTCATGGAAGGCGTATGTGTTACCACTGTGCCAACCAGCTTATGCCATGATTGAACCGAATTGCTAATTCATGTTTGTTCAGGTCGTGTCTTCAGTGAGAGTCAGTCAGTTCATTTGGTCTTTTTACTTCCTTTTTTATTGAATATACAAATTTACAGTCAACATTCAAGAAGGAGGCCGCGGCCGTAAAAATGCTGCCCGGGGAAAATACAGGAATAGGGAAGAGGGTAAGCGGTGGAGTGGTTCCAATCGGGGACTCCAGGTCATATTTTGGTGATGTAACCACTTACCCACCACTGCCAAGGGGTCATGTATAACACGTGCCGAAGTCTTTTTTCACTTGATTCGGCGATAGAGAGAGAATATCGTTGGACAATTTGTCATACTTTCCTCAATGCCTAAACACTGATATGTGTGTATGTGTGTGTTGCAGTCGTTTATGGGACATATGAACTAAAGCCGTAGCGTGCAGTTAATTTGAGATTCAAACATAGGAACTTCTACCAATACTGATCTCTCAAGCGAACAAAGTTCAAGTCTGGCACCTCTTACGTACGTGTGTTTGTGGTTGATTGGATGAAGGAAGGTTTATGCAGAACATTTGGTTAACATCAAAGGTTTTACCATTTTATAGGATGGAAATATTTGCAATGGCCGAAAAAGAGCACCGGGACAACTATTGATCCTGTATGGAACTCGTCAACACTGCGTACATACATTTTCTATCCCTGTCAGGTCATAAACAGCGTCTGGGGCTTGTGAAAAGCCGAATAGACTAATCCGAAAATTCATCATCTAAGCTTGTTCGAGCCATTCGCACAAGATGATGACCGTCGACCGTGTAGCTCAGGGGTAGGGGTTTGAAGTCTCAACTCGAAAGTACGCAGTTCGTCTGCTCACAAGGGGATAACATGTTCTCACTACTGACGAGTTCCCAACAGAACAAAACAGCTGTCCCAGTGCTCTTTTGTCGGTTATCACAAAGATCTTTCGCGCATTTAATTGGATTCAGCTGGTGAGGAACTAATGATCCCCCAAGGAGTGAAACCCACACCAAAGATCATCATCAGTTCATGATGCCTACAGAAACCGAATGCTTTATAGTCCAAACATTCACCACCTAAGGGTTTCAATCACTTATATACTCCTTGTTATTCCTTTTGAAGTGTTGTCATGATCGGGATATCTCCAAGCGATCCGTAACATTTGAATAGTGTGATAGTGTGATAAGATTAAAAGAAACGATATACTCACATAAAGCTGGTAACTGTCAGATGTGTTAAATCATATTTTAACTTGAACTACAATCGCCTCATTAGCTGCCCGTCGTCGAGTGCGTATTGTAGTTATGTTTAACCTGTGAGATCCAGCCTTCCATCCAATCTGTTGCGTTGACGGCTGTGCCTAGCTGATGCAACCCTACAGAGTCGAATCACTTGTACGATGCATCTGAGCTTTCAAGTCCCCACAGCACTTGCTCTGTATGTGGTGTAACTGATCACGAACTACATGACAGATACAGATGCTTACTCCAACTATGAACGTTTACCTCGTGAGACAGATTCGAGTTCATTGGTCTACGGTCAATCATTTTATCCTTCTTCGTCCTCTCAATCCCGGACGGAAGTTCTGCGAAATCGCAGAACAGCGGATAAAGCAACAAACATTCCGTGGCAACCATTTTCATAAATAACCTTCTGTTGAATCTGAACTTAGCCCTATTTGTGCTAACGAGTTTATCAACGTGATTTTGGGTTCACTCACAAATTAGAATCAAATTTTTGACAATTAGTTTGTTGATTATCACCGAAAGTATTATTTTTCCAATCAGTCTCACTCAGTCCACATCATCTGGCCCACGTCTTTCTCAAAAAAACATCTGCGAAGGTTATCTATCTGCTTTTGACTTTGCATATTGCTCAGTGCTTCCCAGTTTGATGAAACACAGTTTCACAGTACGCCAATTTCAATAGTTTCGTTAGCATCCAACTTAGTCAAATGCTTGGCCACCAGGGCGAGTAATTTGCTCTGAGGAGGTGTTGCACGATGAGCTGACGCGCATTAGAAGCACCTTGGGTGAGAATGGATACCTGGATTATTTTATCGAAAGAAATCTGATTGAACAAATACCGAAAACTCCCATGCAAACTGTGAGAAAGAAAGACTTGTTCATCAGTTTGCCATTCAAAGGCAATACCGTGAGCGAAATCCTACTTCGACGACTGAACAGGGAGATTGGCAACTTCTTCAACGCTGCTAAGTTACGATGCGTGTTTCGTGGCCCTCCAATGATCGATATTCAAAACAAGGATAATCTGTCGATAGTTGTATACTCTTTCAGATGCGTATGTGGCGCATCATATGTTGGTCGAACGGCACGACAGCTATCTACCCGGATCAAAGAGCATCACCCAAGCTGGTTAAGACTAGGACAGACCGGATCGATAAACAGCTCCATCCTAGCCCATTTGGTCGACACCGGACATCAAGTAAATCCGGACGTTGTCTTCAGAGTTGTTTATCGTGTCCCCCACACTAATTGCAAAGGTGTGCAGCTGCGCACCCTAGCAATAGTCGAAGCGATCGGGGTAAGAAAGTTGATTCCTGACCTCTGCGCCCAAAAGCGTTTGGCTCAGTTTTTCCAACTTCCATGGCCCGTGATCGATCGGTCCCGAGTGTGTCCGTCGTCCAGTCGCCCAATCAAATGACAGATACCGGTTAACTATGATAAACTCTTACCCATGATTGATGTGTCTAATTGTGTGATCTGTTTTTTCTAATGTTACCTATGTAATCTGTGAACTGCTTGAGAAGAAATTACTGAAAAACAATTGTTTCGCCAAACTGTATTTGTTCCAAATGCTGTGATGGGAATCTCTTAGACATTGAAACACAGTTTAGTCTGATTGATTACATTGTATTGATCATAAACTTGTTTTTTTTATTCCCCCAACGCAGACTTCAAGCGATCGAAATTGAAAGACGAAGTTGTATTGCGGCATTTCATCTCTAATCTGGCCAATTCGGATTCCCCGTTTTGCAACGCGAAAAAAGGTAGGTCTACGATAGAACCAGCAGAATGTGCTTCTTGGTTAACCACGTGTGAACCAAAGGTAAATCAGGTGCACAACTGTGCAAGGAGGTCCATGTTTAGTGTGAGACTTTACTACAAAATCAAATTCTTATCGCGACCAAATTTGGCCCAACGTTCCCAGTGCATTCCTAATCCATTGTGTGCCGAAACGCTTACACGGTGCCAAACAAAATCGACGATTCAAAAACTTGACATTATGAATAAGGTTTTATTAGTACACCAGGAGTGTGTTTAAATTCCACTTTTATGTGTGTGTGTGTGTGCGCGCGCGTGCTTGAATCAGTTTCATTGATAAGAATAAGTTTTCTTCCGTTTCCGCATTGTGAACTAAACAGTAAGTCCCGCAATCTGTTTCTATGGCGTCAAGCGATTAATTGTTTCAACTTCCAGAATATGCCCATGTTGATATGAGAACACACATTCAGAGGCGAACAGTTGTTTTCATTGATTCATCTTCTAGCCTGCAAAGATCAAATAAGGAAATGACATGTTGAACGGGGATTGACATACAGTCATTCAAAAGTCACGGGGATTGATTGAAATGGGAGAGGAATGGGGGGGGGGCACGTGTTTCACCACCCTAGATCACCACAACATTGATATCGAATTGTGATGCGTCATCCGTGCGATCGATTTTTTTTTCAAACCCAATCTGTTCAATGGCACATTGAACTGCCGTGGGTGAAAATTACTCGGACAGGAATCGACGGGCACAGTGTGTGTATGTATGTGTTTGTGTGTGTGTATGTGAATAGTGGGAGCAAACGGTGAAGAGAAAACCGGATCCAGGGTTAAACGATCATGCACAAGTTTTCGGTCGACCTTTTGAGCATTGGATTTCAACATGGTGCTTTATACAACTGACGATAAAATAAAAACACTGCTTGTCCATATAGTTACACAGAGCACAGGTCAAACAAACACAACAGAGTGGCTTGAATAGGAATATGTGAAAACGTGCTTGTTCACCACTGTTATTTTGTTTGAAGTACAATTATCATGAGGGAACTTGACTACGTACTAGTTCAGCTTCTATAAAGATGGAATTTTGCTGGGACGCTTGAAGTAGAAATGTAAACTGTACACAGACACAAACACACACCCATGTGAATAAGTTGAATGCTCACTGTGGATCGACCGATCGTTCATCACAGAACAAGAATCTATCAATCCATTTCCGACCGGATTGAATGCATGGCTATCAAAGTCAATTGAGATCGATAAAGGAGAGAACCAAGTAGACAGCAATTCAGTGCAAAAGCGTCCAGGCGAACAGAATGAGAAGGAATTCCGTTTGACCTCCCATGTTAGGCACTTACAAATTGACATATAGATTAATCTATGCCACTGCAGATAAAGATGGGATCATTGAGGAGTTTTTTGACAGCACACTAGTGGATTAAAATGACGGGACCGAAAGGAAAACAATTGAATTGCAACGTAATAAATAGGATTTTGAAAAACAATTTAAGACGCAGAAGGAAGTTTCGACGATGTGGTAAGATAATAAAGTTGTTGGAGTAATAAGTAAAACTTTCTCCATGTGGTGTTAATGATTGTCGGCCCGTGTGAAATCGAACTTATCGTCCATAAAGTGAAATAATACGGGGGCTGAGCAGAATGTTTGCAAGTTAACAAAGATTTTTATTTGTGAGGCAAACATAAGCATTGCAAAATCCGCGAAGTATTCTCCACTAGCGTTCATGCACAGTTCCATACACTCAAAACGTTTGATTAACCAGCCAAACCATGCCGATGGACAGGGGAAGCGTTCGAACACTTCAATAAAGACCTCCACTACAGATATTGGTGATTCGTATCGAATTCCACATATCAAAGCAGCTTTCAAACGTTCACATTCTGTTGCTGCTATAAATCACATTTTTAGTCGTAGAAAATCACCCCCACCCCCCACCCCAGGTGACATCTGCTGATTTTCATTCTTACAGTTCGAGTATAGCGACCCTTATGACTTGTTAGCTGTTCTGGGCTGTTGATATTTGGTCCTGTGTGAGTTTCAATCACTGAAAAATATTCAAAAATAAAAGATTACAGATCACGTTTTCCTTGCCTGATCACCTGCACCTCGTACTCGTCGTGTACTGCGTATCCGGAATCATTTTGCCGTTAATATGAAGCTAGTCGAATTGAGCGTAATCATTACGAGTCATTGATAAAATGTATCAGGTTTCTTACTCACAATTAGGACAGAAAATTGACAGGTCGCGTTGTTTTTTTTTTCTTGAACATTTTCCTACATCTCATCTGGTGCTTGATGTACCTTAAAAAAAGGGATAATTATTATTGCAATGGGAAAACGTGCAACAATCGGACACTTTTCTGGGGTAGAACAAATTTGACAAAGTTCGTTATTTTGGCATACTCTAGGGTTTCATCAACTGCTCATTACGGTCTCCGCAAGTCGTGGTAATCGAAATCTTCCAGTGACAGAGACAGTTATCCCTATCGACCTGCTGACATGTTGTGCACATAAGACGTGCGAGCGATGACACAAGCGTTTTGGTGTATTTCATTTTTGTTTGACTGTAATTGCACTGTTTTCTTTTTGTTACCCTCAGACTGAACACAAGCCGCGCATGCTTAGCCGCTATGTTTTGATAACGGTGATTTTTTGTTACTCATTTGCAATTCGATAGGTAATGCGAAGAGGGTGAGACCAGGGGCGTTTTTGATCCAATTGTGTCGTAATGCAGATACCAAAGAAAGTCTGAGCAACGATCGAACGAAGTGGATTACGCAACATGCGACTCAAGTGGTGTTAAGTAGTTCCGTTGTCACCCGGTTCAATAGCAAGCATAACCTATCGGTGCTTTATGTGATTAGTCACTCCAAGTCCCAGGGCTCAGATTGTCGGTTTCCAACACTGAACAGCAGGTCCTCGTGACTGCTGTTCATCCCACAGTGGTGTGTAACTAAAAAGTCATCATCCTGGTTTGTAAGTTTAGTTTTGACTGCGAGTCCGTCTTCGAAAGTAGCTGACTACATAAAACTCTCGCGTTATGATTCACCAAACTTCTATGGCCAACATCACATCACAATGAATCGACGGAAGCCAACTTGAAGGATTTTGATATCTTTATTCTGGTTGGTCACCCCTCCCTACCACCTCATTAAATGCACCCGTACAACCCGCCATCTCAAATACCTTCTGCTAAGGAAGCCCTACTCATTGACTTCTCGTGGGGTGCAGGTGCTTCCGCCTCATACTGAGAGAACGAAAAGCCATTTTCCAGAGCTATAACCCAGTCGGTAGATGCATCACATGGACACCAGCTCCCAATGAATTGCAGTTTTCACACCACCCAGCTGCCTTGCGGTCAGGTGTTGGATAGCCGGAGGCTCCGATTGTATACGCAGTAGTGATAGTAGTAGTAGTAGTAGTAGTAGTAGTAGTAATAGTAATAGTGGTAGTAGTAGTGGCACTAGCGCGCGATATCCCACGTAACAGAGACGGGAAGTAAAAACCACAGGAGTAACAGTTCGTTTATTGGAAGAAATTAAGGAGATTATATAGTATGTACAGGGTAGGCTCATTGGTTATCTGGGCTTCTACCAATTGCGTTCCAGTATTTCTGGCATCCTTCTGCTTCTGTCTGGGCTGCACAGTCTCTGATTGGCATGTAGTCAGAAGCAGTGATTCGTACGTGCGTTATTGACGTCACACGTGAAGTCTGATTGATCGCATTTGTTCAAAAACTGTAACGCATCCCTCCCGGGTACGCGTCATCTCGTAGGTCCGGATCACCACAACTCTCAAAGAAAATTCACCTGCTTTAGCCTAGGCAACCCGGCAGTATCGTGCCCATGAGACCTTTGTCTTTCTCTTTTATCAAGATTTGATTTATTCGACACACCGTCTGAACTCGGGCGTGTGTGAAAATAATAAAAAAGTAATAGCCATTCTTTCTTAATGCACACAATCCTTCAACTCTGCAGTTCGCTTCAGATTGAAAACAGCAAAACAATTCGGAAAATGAAGCGCGCAATCTCGTAGTTATTTGCTCTTTGTTCACGTGTCCATTGGAAAATGAGTGTTTCAACTCACAACAAATTTTTGAAGATTTAATGTGTGTGCTATACAGTATGAGGAAAAAGTGGGCAAATTGTGATCAGTTAGTTAATCAACGATCGAGCTGGTTGCGTGCCCACGTTGTACTTTCGATATCCCGCGTTCAATCTTCATTTGGATTGATGAAGTCATGCAACGAAATAAAATCCAATCAGTTCGAAACAGGTGATTACCAGCTGTACACAATAATGAAGATAATCATATGATTCGCACACACACACACATACACACACACGCACATACCACTCTTGAAGTAAGCAAGCAGCTTTGAATGTTTCCAATCTTCATTGCACCTCGGGATGAAAACTAAGTTGGATGAAGTTAGTTGTTTTTTACGATGGGTTTGCAAGACGGATGAGTTTGATCCTGTTTGGCTAAGGCCAAACCAACTTTTCGGCTAATCCGTGATCAGTTCAGTTCAGTTCAGTTCTTACCACCAATAACCATGCACTTTCGTGAGTTGGTTTTGATTACTGTCTTTCGATTGCCCATTTGGATAAAAAAGCAGAATGAAGATTGGAATGTCAAAGGAAATTCAAGCGGAAGATGGGGAAATCATATAGAATAGTGATGGGAGGTCGATCACCTGATCCAGTGGACGACTACGACTGCCTAAAACTCTGAACCTATCCTCAGCATTGCGCGTCCGGTTACCCCATCACACTCGTGCAATGCGACGTAGACAGTGATGTTCGAACACCGACAGTCTATTTTTATCCTGTTCCGGTAATGACCAAGTCTTTGCACCTTAAAGCAGCATTTGCCGAATCCGTCATCAGGCGATAAAGGTCACCGACTTATCGCCACAGAGGACTTTAGTTCAAATCCCACCACTACTCCCTAACACTCATCATCTCTTCCGTTTTGTATGCCAGCCCACATATTGGCCCGCTCACCCTTCCTAAAAATGGTATTCTAATGTATTCAGAAAAAGGCAATGAAATTATAATAACACGAGATCCATGGATGGAACGGATCTCACTGAAAAACTTGGGCGTCGTGCGCGTGCTTATTAAGGAAGTCAGCTTGTCTTAGCCACAACGAATGTGTTCTGGTTTTCATTCGTCGTGGTTAAGACAAGCTAATTTCCGGAATAAAATTATGTTCGCAGAGCTCCCCAGAGCTAAGCGAGCGGCAAAAATTCTGCAGGTCTATACAATTCTCAGTGCGATGGAAATGTTTGTGATAACCAACAAAGAGCACTGGACAGCTGTTTCGTCCTGTTTGGGACTCGTCAGCAGTGCGTACCTTCTGTGTCCCTGTCAGGACTCGAGCATCATCAACAGTGCGTGGTGCCTGTGAAAAACCGAATGGGCTAATCCAAACATTCACCATCTAAATTGATTAGGCCATTCGCACAAGGTGATAACCATCGATCGTGTATACAAAGGGTAAGGGTTTGAAGTCCCAGTCGGAAGAATTGCGGTTCGAGTCCTGACAGGGACACAGAAGGTACGCACTGCTGACGAGTCCTAAACAGGACGAGACAGCTGTTCAGTGCTCTTTGTTGGTTATTACAAACATTTCTATCGCATTTGAATGCGCACAAACAGTGGAGAATTAACGATCTCCCTGTTAGAACGGAGCCTAATCAGCCCGTTCGATCACGCACGCCTCCGAATCAGGCCACACGCACGCTCCCAACGCTCCAGATAGGCTGAACCTGATTGGATGATCACAGAACGTGTCAGTCAATGTTTGTCCAATCGATCGATCGACATGTCAAGGACACAATCTGATTGGTGCGTCACTGCGCCGTTCTCGAATGTACGATTAGTCTATATGTGTTGCGTATCGATAACTGATCGAGGAATACACGCTGACTGTGTCTGAACCTGTATTCCCTCTCCGCGTTGTCGTTGGGGGTTAAGCAAGAGTCGCTCGTGTCATTCGTACGCCTAGACCAAACACAACACTCCCAACGAGTGAAACCCACACCGAACATCATCAACAGTGCCTGGTGCCTGTGAAAAACCGAGTGGGCTAATCCAAATATTCACCATATATATAACTCTCGTTTATCGGGTTCCAAAAGCAAATCCAGTGATATCTTCTCCAATCACACATCCATCCAGGATGCTTGATGAAGCGGATAATCAGACGGGGCTGCCAAACAATAAAAATAATGGGACAGTTGAGCCAGCGATGTTGGGATTCGAGCACACGTCCTTTGGAGGTGATAATTTGAAGACCTTTACCATCGGGCCATCACCATCACCATTCACCAGTCCCTTGCACGTCAAACGTTCCTCGTTCCTCGTTCCTCAGACATGGATATGGACAAATAGATGGGGTGACCATAGGCAGTCCACTGGGACTGATTCTTTCAGAAATTTTTCTTGTCCACCTGGAACGAAGGCTTGAAGAGGATATCTTAAAACTAGATCGATACTATCGCTCTATTGATGACATCTTCATCGTAAGCAACATCAAGGAGGGCGGAGAAAATCTATTCCATGAACTCAACACAATTCATCTCAACATCCAGCTTGCTAGTCATGACGAACGGGATGACTGACCACTTCGAGTTTTTGGACATAAATATTACACATCGATCAGATGGATCAATTAAAAGACCTATCTTCCGAAAGATCACGTGGGATGGGCAATACTTTCAATATTTCATCAAGTTCGAGAAATATGCACAGAGGACTGTTTAAACAATGAAAGCGATGTCTTAAGAGAAGCATTACAAGCAAATGGATATCCAAGCGCATTCATCTCCAAGCATAGTAACTCCAAAAGTGGAAAACCTAATAAATGTCCCCAAAATGAAAACTTTTTTAAGTTAGTATATAAAGGCGATGACGTGAATGAACTAGTTAGCAAGCAGTTGAACTCCACCGTCAAGCCGGTCTATTACGCAGTTGACCCAGTCAGTGTCTTCATTACCGCCCGGATACCAACGAAATCGCTGAAAGAACCGTTGCCCTCCCCTCCTCCGCCAAATCAAATTATATTCACCAATTCAAGTGTGGATGCTCGGTCATCTGCATGGGCAGGACAGAGAGGCATTTACGTCACCGAATGGCCAAACACATCTCGGTGTGGTTTAAGATGACAAGTATGTAACCGTTACGTCATCGAATGATCAGAAAAGACTTAGATCTTCAATAACGCAAATTTTATTCGAACGAAAACGCTGTGTCACTCAATCCAAGTGATCTACAACACAGCAAACACAAAGTTACTGAAATTTGCCGTGGCTCTAGCCAATCATACTCTCCAACCCGATCTATACAAACAATGTAAATGGTTAGTCACATTCGCTTTGCCTTGGTGATTCACCCCCTACCCTCTCTCTCTCATCTCTCTTCTTTGTGTTGTTGTATCGTGTTGTCCGTTGTGATTAGCGGTCTGGTCTTCGTCTCAAATGCATAATCTCACTGACTATATAAAAATCCATGCACGTGTAAAGATGCAGTGCAATGACCATGGATACGTTGTGCAAATCCATGTTTGTGACTTTTCTGTTCAAACGTGTATATCCCATGGGAGTGAACATATGGTATAGAATTAAAATTGATATCCAAAATGGAAACATTTTCTATCTGCCCTGGAAAAAGAATGGGGATCTTTATGATGAGTAAGACCGGTAGATGATGGAGTGAGTTTAGCGCAGTAATAAATGAGACTGAAAATACGGGTGATATCATATTTTTTCGAGGGACAGAAATACTGAAACTTATTTGTGATGAATCAGTGTAACGCAGAGTGCAAATTGTGTCACATATCAGGCATCAAACTCACTGTAGACACTACGATGAATAGGAATACGTAATATGTAATATGTTTCAATATGTAAGCGATGCGAGTTTACTATTTCAAGATAAAATGGATTAACTATGTGCGTTGAACATCCGATAATCAGACGAGGTAGGGGTGTCTGACGCGCAAACAGTCTGGTCACCGCTTTTATAACATGACACTTTCCATTTCGTTCGATAAAACATAGACAAAAATACAATAAATCATAAACCAATGAACAGGTTCTTTTTTCATAAATGGAACTAGGCAAACGTTTCCTGTTGGCAGGTTCCCAATTCTCTCGTTATGAATGCTCTTCATCTATATCAATTGAATTGCATCCTTGACATTTCGATGTTTGTTTCCTTGTAATGATTGTGCCCAGACACCCATATACTACTCATGCTAGTAGCTATATCATCTTGAACATATGTGTGTATCTATCGCTGTGGAATACAATGAATGCTCCATTAGGTCTGAGTTCGTTAAATGATCACCACAGACGATCGTCGTGACAATATTGTATTTGTTATATGAAGCAAATAAAATCTAATCTGACCTAAATCGTGTGATCTGTGTGAACGAGTGACTCGGATTCATCCTTGATGGTTACCGCATCACTTGGAGTGCTGTTTTGTTGTGCTGCTTTAACAAGTAAAGTAAAAGTAATGTTATGATAAGTAAAATGTATCCCACTGGTTTATTGGTAATTGACTACCACTTAAAATAAAATCCGATAGGCGCAACAAGCTGAATTTTCTATGAATTCAAGAACTGGCCGTTTAAATTTATAAATAGATAGAGCATTTAATATTGTTTGATCCTGTGCGAGGTGGATCTTGTTAATCTTTGTACAAGCATGTGCCAACAATTTGAGTGAGCTTCGCCTTGGTTATGACGTTCTTCCAGTTACCACGCTCGCATCGATTGATAGCTTAGCAACTGGCCTTGGCAAAGATAACGTCTGGACGAAACGCTTTTGATTGCATGGTGGAGGGTCGAGCAGTTTGATCGCAATAGCTTTAGCCGTGTACAGAGGAATAAAGCGTAAGGATTTAGACGATAACGGTGGACTACGATAAACGACTCTGAACGCTCGACTTACGTCCACTAGGGGATTCCTTTCGAGTTTGTGTTAGCATATTGCACTTCTCGTTGTCCTCGTTTCTCCGTGTGCTAGCCATCAAGGGTGGCGTTTCTTTTTTTCTCTTTGACAATTGTCTTGTTTTCCGGCCTATGTAGCTCGCTCTACAGGAACAAGTGAACAAATAGATGCACATGGATGAGGGCCTGAGGGGACAATCTATCTGTGAGATGGAAAAGAACTATCCGTGATGTGGAGAAACTGAAGCGTAGTGCTGCCGTAGTGAAAGTTCTCCTTAGCGTTTACTTTACTGTTCGTGTGACACAGTCCGCCGCTTTCTCGCTCTTGTACTGTAATTGCAGTTACAGAGGTTTTCTATTTACTTTACTTCCGGTTTCTCCGTTGTTCCTGTTACGTGTTTGGCAAGCAGGCGATCCGGATAGCCATTCTCTCTTAATATGTTTCCTTATTTACTTCATCTCTTCGATTATGGTGTCCGAAGTGAAGTTGCTTTTTGTTTAATTGGTGCGAAACTACTGAAATCAATGTATTGTCCTGTCCAAGTTGGTTTGCTATGGACATTACGGCGGATAGATCCATCTAGGTTTCTACGGATAAAGACATCTATAAACGGGATGCAGTCGTTCGTTTCTTTTTCGATAGTAAAGCATATGGATCGATAAGCAATGTTAAATGATGTCAGTATTCCGTCCAAGTCTCCATTTCCATTTCTATAGTAACGAGGAGTATGTCATCAATATATCTGCAGTGTATTATCAAATCCTCTATGATCGGTCAGAGGCTGGTGTTCTCTAACTTACCCATGAATATATGACCACTTTACACCCAGGAGAATGAGCTATATAGCAAACAAAAATCACAAACAGTTTCTGTTGTTGAAAACAAACTTCTGCCGCACTGGTTGCTTTTGATGATGGAGACAGATGGGAGTAGTGGAGTGCTGGGGGGGGGCATTAAGGGATCTGGCATCAACTGTGAAAGC
>UZAN01041066.1:48366-64397 GCA_900618425.1 Echinostoma caproni
TGATTGGATGACTAAGGCAAATCAAATAGCTGTCGTCCGATTGATCAACCTGAGTGTCAAGGTCACGATCTGATTGGCGCGTCACTGCGTCTGTTCGCGTATGCCCAATTTACCACACATATTTGCTTGTTGTTTCACGATCAAGGATACACACTGACTGTCGTTCCTCAACAGTGTTCGTTCTCCAGTTGTTGGGGCCTAGACAAAGAGGCGCACGTATCGATCATATCGTCTTGGCATAAGACATAACACTATGGCAACGACGTGACGCTTCACTGAAATTGAAAAGTCGCGTATACTTCGCCACTATGCTTTGTGGTTGTGAGACCTTGAATTTGCCGGTGGAAGACATCCTTCTCCTAGCGGTTTCCGACAATCGATGCCCACGTAGTCTGACACAGTTGGGATGACGTGAACGGGTTAGTAAGCTAAAGGTAAATCATCGAGTACTTGGGAATGCATCAAACAAAAGCTTACAATCGCATCGAATTTAATAGGCTCCGGTGGTTAGAACACGGTAGCCTACCACAGTGCACCTTATGTGCAGTGATCGCTCCAGACTGGAGAAAGCCACTTGCACCCCAGCGGATGACGTGGAGCCGAGGCAGGAAGAAATGTATAGAGCGACTAAGTGAAGTAATCTTTTATCTTGTCTTTCCGGGACGGTTGGAGACGCTGAAGGGTAGGGCAGGAAATCGACAGCAGTGGCTATGTTGTCGTCACTTCTTATCAAACCACAATGCTTGAAAACGCGTGTATGTACGGCCGGGCAGTGTACTCTGTGTGCTGACCACAGAGGTTCGCTTTCTATCCCCGTTCCTCAAAATAAGCTCAATCCTGAGCCTCTTTACACAGTTTCACTTAACTTTTATGCATTATGAGTTTGGCAGCAATTAGTGACGTTTCCTTTATTGTGTTATGCTGTACTTTGATGATGATGATGATGATGACGGTTACCTACGTCTCATTGTGTAGGTTTGATAATGGTTCCAGTCAAAGTGTTGTTTCGATGATTCTTGACCATGATTTTATGGATGAGATGGATTTATATTCACCAAATATTATATCGCAAGGTAGTTTCCATAGTATCCAAATCCTATTCATCAGCATGATCGATGCGTGTCGAATATGCATCGACATGGACAAGTATTTCCCAGGTCAAGTGTTGGCGATGAGAACAGTAAACACAAACCCTTTCATTTGTGTATAATCATTATTGTCTATCGTTTCAATTTCCAGTACTTCTGTCCTGGTCCCGTGCACCCATCTCAATCAGACTGCGCTTTCTTTTGTTCCCATTGATACAGGCTCTGTCCAAACATTGCAAAATGGATCCGGTAAAACACTCAGTCAATTACGCTCCAAAATGCTCGATCATTTGGCCTCCTGTTTAGACCCCAAGGAGATGACGTTTGCGGTTGAATCCAGTACAGGTAGATGTGTTGTGCTGGTGATTGCACAAATTTTGCACTCTGAACGCATGCGAACACGTTAAGATACCGCATTGGACCCTGTAGAATGATCAATGATGGAGCTGGAGAGGCGGGAATGAGAACGGTTGAGAAGATTTGTATGTGGTTTTGTGTTACACATATTGAATGTCCTAATAGCCAGACTGATCTAAATTGAAAGATTGTTTCAACCGAGGGAATTGCTCATAAAAATGATAGACAACGGCAAATTAAACGCGAAGTTAGTAGTCAGCTAGTGCGGGGAATGCGAGGTTTTTACGGGTTAGAACGTTTACTAGTTGACCCGGTTTGTTTTTGGACGCAAGCAAGGCCATGGCTGTCAAACGCTCAGTATGAATGGGAGGTGGAAAAGATTAGCAAATATCTCTGGAACCATGTTTAGAGCATTGACAACTCATCGGAACATCAGACAGTAAGAATCTGATTCAGGCAACATAGACAGGTTGATTTTCAGGTGAGTTCGGGTGTACGGTGGAACGAAACACATTGCGTTAGGACACCGAGTTGGCAGTTTATTGATTTTTTAATGTCTGATTAGTCATAAAACGTGTTACTTCATCACGTGTGCCCACAAAAATGGGCCAAAATCAATGAAGAGTAGTGCTAAATCGGTTTTCTTTGCCTTTTGCAAATCAAGTTGTCCGAATATTATTTCAAGATTTCTGGGTATCATTTCAATTTGTCGGAGCATCGTTTCAAGCTGTCTTGTTGACCTCATCGGCGATGACAAGCCTCCCAGCCATGTCCGGATGACCACCATGCAGCACAGATTTCTTCATCTCCTGTTGAAGCGCCGCGGGAGAGGGGGGGGCAATTGTGAGACGTGCCTCGGTGACACTCACTTCAATTCCCATGACATACACATTAATTGTTTATCTTGCAAGTACGCGTACGCGTTTCTACATCTGTACGGAGGATCACTTGGGTACATCCGCACACAGGTGGAATATAACCTGAAAGTCTGGAACAAACAGGATGTGAATCTGGTCAACACTGATGCGTTTATCGAGCATGAACGATTGTTGTCCCAGATGAGACCGCTTGAGATATAGCATATGAATTCTATTGCAGCATCATGCTGCGGAGGTAAGCAAGGGCTCAAGCGTGATTCAATGGTATCAGAGGAGGGGGACACACACACATTGACGCGTACGCATACTTACAAGATCAACAGCAATTATACATGTCATGGAATTGGTGTTTGTGACCGAAGCACGTCTCACAATCTCTCCCCCCCCCGCAGCGCTTCAGCGGGAGGTAGAGCAATCTGTGCTGTATGCGGGTCATTCAGACATCCTTGGGAGGCTTGTCAGCGCCAATGAGGTCAGCAAGACAGCTTAAAATGATGCTAAAACATCTTGAAATGATATTCGGACAACCTGAAGGTATAGTACAGAGTTGATATACGCACAACTTCAGAAGCTTAGTCTGAATGTTCTCAAGGGTTAAATGTGAATCCAGACGGTAGACTATACCAAGGTGGTACGGTGAATATAAAAAGGATACAATTCTCATATTCAGTACACCTAAGGCCATGGGGGTTTTCACGCGATAAGCCTGAATCGGTAAAATGAACAGAAGCAAACGTGACAGCGAGGTAATTCGCGGTTCCGTCAAATGCAGAAACGAAAATTGAAGTAACATCGCAGGGAGCACAGGTACTGGTGGTTTCGTGTGGTACAGGCTGTGTGTGTATACGTGTGTGTGTGTGATCAGTAGGACTAATCAGAACGAGATCAACTTAAATCTGTGCAATAGTCAGACAACTATGAAGAGGCAGAGTGATTCTTGACGAATCTCGACTTGACTTGACACGATCTAGGGATCAGCAACGGGAGGGAAGTGCGATCAGAAGAGTTCGTGGGCAGTCCAAGGGCGTATCTGGATTTGAAATGTTTGGTGATCGATAATATGCATGGGTTAAAACAATGTCAAGTGCCAGGTCAGTGGATACACAAGTGTGTGAATGGGAGCTTGGTGGATGGATACAAGCAGATGCAAGCAGATCGTATCATTCTTCAACCAATAGAGGCCTTCGGAAGAGAAGGAAAAGGGATGAAAATTTGGCCGCATTATTCGTATAGGAGAGATTGTTGGTCTTTATGGAATATCACTCGATGCTTCAACTATATCTGAGTGATTCCGAATCGCCACAGTTACATCGGATTCACGCCCTTTAGACAATTTTCTGACGAACCTTAGGGTTAAAAATGACTACATGCTAGTCATACACCAAGTATGATTCACCTCGTTCATTTTTTGTCTCAGAATGGTTGAGAAATTAGACATAACTTTAGATGATTAGTTTACCTATGGCTGGGGTATCCCCACTTTTGGTAGCCCATGAATAGGTCACGGGTCAGACACCGTTGTCATTGTTTCGATGGCTTCAGGAATATTTTTGCATAGATGGGATAGACACTGAAATAAGATGTGCTCGCATAAAAACAGATAAATGAAGGCGAAGATTGAATAAACTACGAACTGTCTGGGCACATTTTCCCCGTAATTGTTCCTTAGCATGAATGAGGTGACAAACGATCTAGGAAGCCTGAACCTGTCAATCAGGACAAGGTCTTCGGTGAAACCTTTTTGGCGTTAAATGAGGAATAGAATGAGATCAAAAAAGAACAATTTAGGGTAAAGTAAACCAGAGACATATGAATCGGTAGAGCAATCCCGGCTTTTGAAACAAGACTTCAAAACCATTCATCTAATTCTGCTGATAATCCGTTGTGCATCACAGATCTCATTAATGGTCACATCAACTCTTCTGTGAACATTGTCAACACGATTCTAGACGACCATCTTCATTCACTGTGTCCCGAGCGATCATCTTGTCATTCCCATTCGTCCACACGCTCCTATTTTCACCAGCTAACCTCTCGTATTAACATTTATGAAAATTCCCCTTTACCCAACCTGCCTGTCTCTTAACAATGAAGGAAAAAATCGCAAGTGAACTGCACACAAGTTATACAAATACAATTACAAATAGAACACATCTGTACACAGAAAACTCGTAGGAACTTGTTCCTGCCTGAACAGGAAACCGGAGTGGAATAGAATTCACAAAGTTACACCCGTTATCACATTTAAAACCACTTTAAGGAAGCACTGGACAGTTGTTGTGACCTGGTTGGCTCTTATCTGAGCAGTACTTCTTAGCTTTTCAGTTCACGCTTCATTTGCTATATATAAGACGAATTCACTTTTTGAAATGGAACCCAATCCTCCGTTACTGAAATGAAACAGAAATACCTAGTGAGTTCAACAAATATTATCCATTGTTAAACACAAATCAAAACAGATTTCATTTCTCAAAGTACATACCTTAGAACTATCATATTCGATTTTTATTATATCCAATCAAACACCTCATTGTTATGCAATCTGTTCGTTTTCTTTTCTCCGTCTTTAGATATACTGGATGGATTGGAGATAGTGATTCGACAAACTTTAGTCAAACTAAAGACAAGGTACAACCGCACACGATGTTGTTTTATTGGAATGGGTGTCCCCGTTTATTTTCCTCCTTAAAAATTGTTATAAATTTTTCGACTGATTGGTTCCGAGTGATTGATGAGATTTTGATTGAAGAGGATTTGTGCAAGAATTGTGATGATAATTTGACATTCACAATTATTTGTGACTAGTGGTTTGATATCGAGTGATTAGAACTGACCGTCCTTCAAACTTCGTCTTTATGCATACTTATCAGCCCTTCTAGTCAACCGTACACTGGGTAACACTATTCTTGAGTTTAGATTTCTTTACAGCTCACCAGTAGCGCGTCCACCATCCCATCCGGGATTTGAACTCAGAACCCATCGCATGGAAGGCGTGTATGTTATGACTGTACCAACTGGCGCATGTCAGAACTGAACCAAATTGCCAATTCGTGTTTGTTCAGGTGTTGTTGTCTTCAGTGATAGTCAGGCATGAGATGGATGGCACAGTGGTAACACCTGCCTTCCGTGAGATGGCTCCGAATTTCAATATCCGGACGGGACGGTGTATATGCACTACTGATGAGCTCTAACGAGAGAACGAAACTAAAGTCTAGTGCTTCCGAATGTATGGTTGACTGGAAGAACTGAGGATTGTGCGTGAACGCGAAGTCTGAAGGACGGTTAGTTCTGGTCATTCTAGAATAGTATGTAGACACGCATGTGAAGATCTGCTATTCAAGTTTAAAAAAACGAAAAAATTTAGTCACACTTTGGATAGAGCGCTCAGTAAATCAGAAGGAAGAGGAGTCTACAAACAATTGCTTGGCGATAGAGAAGGAATTTAATCATAGGAGAGCGAAAGCAAATCAACGTAATCGGTTAGCATCATTCAAATATTAGGTCAACAATCAATTACAGGATCATCGCAATTCGATCTACGTAACAGTATGTGGTCTGATTTTTTTAAAACAATCATTATTCATTCCCGTATTTAAGATGCTACCGTAGACAACTGATCTATAATGAGACAAGAGCCACGAGACTGTTTTTAGTCTAATTAGTAAATAAAACTAGGATAGAACAAGTGTGCACAAGTGCCAAACTATTTTTTAGAGCCCATCTTGCTTAAACTCCGCATATTCGGTCCCTATTTATTGACGGAACCTAATATTATGGGTCACTGGTCTAGCGCACTTTCATTTTCCATTGTCGTGAATTAGCTATCCCAGTCTACAGACAAGAACCGTGCTCCATTTCTCTCACAGCGAAATTCAATGTAAACTGACCTGCTTTGACTTCGCGATCCAAATACAGTATTGATTACCTCACGTGGCGAGATTTGTTTCCGGTGATTCAAATCCAAGTAGCGAAAGCAACTTTGACACCATTTTAACACAATTTCTACTGGAAAACTCATACGCGTGCTAACTTTTGTGCACTACTGTCGGAATCAAGAAAAAATCGAGCTCATTGGTGAATACAGTTGGGAAGAGAAGTAGAGGGAACAGTTATCTACATTCCAGTGATTATTCATGAGAAATGGCACTGGGATCAAGTCGAAGTGTGTTCTCTTCCTTTTTTAACTTATGATGCGGATAGGCGCGATTTCCAGAACAGATTGTTTTTTTTACTGGAAACGTCAAACCCCAAGTTATCTAATCGCAGTGTCGTGAGGTACTAATCATACTTATGAGTAGTACGTAAAAGGATGTGGTTTACGTTTTCTTTAAATAGTCCTCAATGAACAAGACATCCTAGCGCGAATTGCTTTGTTCAAGGTGATAACCACGGCGTGCTGCCGGAAATGTTTATGATATGTTCAAAAAGAGACATTTTGTTATATATGTACACCACATTACCGATGCACAAACTGCGGTTCTTATTAAACAATGCTCCTCAAGCCAGTACCGGTCTTCTGCAATCATAAGAACAGTAGTGTTTTATATTTCATATGTGGTGCTTTTGAAAGCAGGGAATTTTCTCAAATTCGTGATCGTAGACCTTACACACCTTTCGCTTGTAATGCATAATCCGATACTTAGCAAGCGATCACAATAAATGCATAAACCTGTTCGGGTTTCTTCGGTGTGTGTGTGTACCGTGCACTCAAAAGGCACAAAAATGTCGCATGAAGGAGAACGAAAAACTGTGATGATAACATCAGAAGGTTACACATAAATCCGAAAATAAAGGAAACGAGCCCAGATACGATATCACAGTCCAGTCACCAGGACCATGAATTATATCCTTAGGAATATTTTTGTAGTAATGTAAATGTAGTTGTGACATTGATTTTTCATAGTGTGCCTCTCATGTAATTAGTTTATGCACAGTCTAGACAGTTAGTTAAATTCGTATGCATGAGAACTGTTCATGCATAAATCCTGGACTGTAATTCCGTGTGATTTTCGATCTACATAATCGAGTCGAATCTAACCACATTCGTTGAGTTTTGTGACAGCAAAACTGATCGATACGAGAGATGAAGTTAGTGAACAAGTTGAAGCAAATCAGATATAATTACTGAAATTGATCACTATTCCAGAGGGAATAGCAGACACTGACTCATGTCCTGGTTGTTTTCGAGGTGTTTGTTCAGTGTGACTCATATAATCCTATATTAGTTTTCGACTCGGGGGGGGGGGGGGGGAGGGTAGGCATGGAGATAATGGAATGACTCGTATCCTAAGGATCACGGTTTGAGGCCTGATCCCACTAACTACATTCGGTTATGTCCAAGGTTTCTGCAAAAGATTGCATTTCGAAACTTGTGTCTCTTGGACCTTAATGAAGATTTGTCAATCCGCTTTGGAAGACTTTAATCACCGGCTTCTGTAACTAATCCTAACTAAGTCCTAGTGACGATTGAGTTCAACCTCATTCTCTGTATACGCATTCTGCTATTCCTGTGAGACTGGTTACGTTGGCCTGGCTATCAGGCGCTTATCCGATCGCGTTTACGAACACCATCTGGCTTGGCTGAGGACTGGAACAATTAGGAGAATTATGAGCGCGGTGTGTTCGCATCTCGTTCAATCAAATCACTCAATGGACGTGGTAAACAATGTACAATGTTGACTGTGGACAGTCAAAACTAGCGAAGTAACGTATTCTAGCCACAGTCGAATTCGTAAATATTCGGATTCACACACACACACACACACACACACACACACACACACACACACACTCCCTTGTGTTGTCAGAAGAAATTCGTACAATAATTTAATCTCCAATTCGCTCAATTCATCCACCCCAACAGGTGTGTGGTCACTTGAACTTTGCATCATATTGTTCTGTGGCAGATTGAAGATTGAAACTGTGTATATCTTAGTAGTTCTAGAGGGATTCGAAACTACTCATGGACGAGGCCTATGCTTTGGTACAACACACACTCTATCAGCTGAGCAACAAATAATAAAATATAGATTTCACTATACATTCACCAATCAAAAATAATAAAACAGAATTCAACGAAATAGTTTATGCGTTCAAGTTCAAATGGTCACCGTGGCTATCAGTATTCAAACAATACAAGAAAATGTTTCTATCCGTTTGTACTTTGGTCTCTTATTCGGCCTGATTCAATCGATTGTTGTTTCTTGATAATCAAAGCTAGTGGTAGGAGTTCATGGTTCTCTCTTTTCGTTCTCCCTTACCCTATATCAGTAAAATAATAAAGACCGTCAAATACACCAACTACAGTGACAGTTTCAAAAATGAAAAATTTGCAAAATTTTATGAAAGTAAGTAGAACACGCGGTCAGATTGAGTGAGTATAGAATTACTGTTAAATTGGTAATGGCTTTTTCCTCTAGAACATCTGCGTATAATCTGTGACCAAAAATGTGTGTACCCACTCTGTCGGGTGGGTTTCTTGGCTATGCTTCAAAATATTCACTTTCTGTTTGTTTATAGAAAATATTTATGATTTCAGTGCTACGCTACAAATAGGAGGATTTACGATAACGGATGCCAAACCTTCCGCACCATAGGGACTTGAACCGACTGTCCCGTCGAACTTCTCACACAATGCTCAGTTGATGCAGTTAATCATACACTAGGAAGCACTGAGCTCGAGTTTCGCCCTCCTCAGTAATGCATATTTACTGCCCCAATCGGGTTTTGAATTCCAAACCCATCGCATGGAAGGCGTGTGTGTGTTACCAAAACTAGCTTATCATACCAAGGCCCGGATGTGTTGGCGGATAGGCACCATGGATGAACTTTAATAAGAGCGAAATTCGAGTTCAGTGCTTCGGAGTGTCTAGTTAGCTGGATGAAATGAGGATTGTGCCAGAAGACGAAGTCCGAAGGTCGGTCAGTTCAAACTAGTAGCAATTATTCCACACCCCTACTCACAAGTAAATGTAAAATAAATGCCAACAGTAATAACATAAGTATTCCATGACATGATCCGTTCAAATGTATGCCGTATCTATTGACTCAATACGGTTTGTGGAAAAACACCACGAAGTAACTATACACCCACACACTCATATTTGAGAATGTGCATGTATACCCTTTGTCTACAGTAATACCTGTACGTGAGAAAGAACAACTGAGAATGATCTGGTCCTTGGAAAATCTACAACAATACTACCGGTAAGCAGGTCGTGAATGCAGACGGTAGAATGATCTAACTGATTCATTACCTCGCAATCTATAGATGCAACCCGATGCTTGTCTTGGGGAGTTTGATCAAAAATCTACAAGAAGGTGGTGTGGCCTATCACCTGGAGGAGAAGTAAGTAATCACAAATTCCTTCCAATTTAAGAACTTGGTCAATGATGGTGTGTGTTCGCTCACTGTGAAACGTTCATAGCGAATTATCTAATGCTCCAGTAAGTATGGTACGATCAAATTTTTGGAGCCACCTTCTGGGGAAATGAACGCTTTTATTCTCTCTCTCTTGGTTCCCGTTTTAACCAATTATCGTGCGCAAACCGGTCAACATGTCAACATTCGTTCGATTTTATAACTCTTCAGTTTGTGTTAAGTCAATTGATTACAGAAATGAGAGGATCACTGATATGACACTTATGGCACATCAGGTTCAATGCAATAAATTGGTCGGTCCTGTAAGATAAGAGACTTTAACCAACTCTGCCTAAACATTTTGCCACATGTCTGATGCTCCGGAATGTTAGTATAGAGAGAAAGATTCATTTAAAGTCGAATGTACAGATCGAGCAGAGTGGACGCTAATTCACAAAGTTGAAGTTGCGAAAACGGAATCCAATCTGATGTGGATTACAACTCCCTGTTAATAGTTCATCCTACCAAGCTCTCGGCAATCATGGTTACAACAAAACTTCGACAATCTTCACTCACTAAGTTATTCAAGTGTGTATACTAGTGTGTTCTGGCAATCCTAATTCACTGCTTTTTAAAATTCTTTGATTTTTGAGATTCCAAAGAATCGTACAATGATCATCTGTTGTGTTTTTCCCATTCCCTGTTAGCCTGTCCTCAAGTATTCCAATAGAATGGTATTTATCAACCCTCACATGTCTACCTTAGTTCTGGCCTTTCTCGCATAGATAAACACAGTCCAGTCACCGTATTGTATCACCAGTTGCGATAACATTTATCAGAATGATACGGTTGCAAATTTAGCTCAGTTATAAATGCCTAATGATGAAGACGCTGACTGAAACACCGGTACACTCTAATCTCACTGGATAAATCAGCCCTCCTCGTGCTCCTGGGCGTCTAAAACGCAGTTTTGTTTTATTTTTCACCTGTTCACTTTTACAAGTAGATACTTCTGTGTATCCATGCTAAAGTCATCCGATTCATCTTCTGCCTGTGTCCGAATAACTTCAATGATTTGTTTTGGCTTAGCTGGTCACCACATTAGTGGCGTTTTGATTGAGTCAATTTGATGTAAAACATCTCTCTATCATTCTTTGTGATACCGAACAAAAAGCACCGGGACAGCTGATTTGTCCTGTCTGGGACTAATGAGCAGTAAGTAGGTTTTATGTTTTTGACAGGCCCCGCGAAGTTTTGGGTTGGGAACTCAAGTTCAATCAATTTAGACCGTCAATGTTTGGACTAGTGTATTCGGTTTTCTACGGGCACCAGGCATTGTTGATAATCTTTGATGTGGGTTTCACCTCTTTTGAGATAGATCATTTATTCCCATCCGTTAAGTGCATTTAAATGCGATGGAAATCGCACGATTCGCGCAAGGTGATAACCGTGGACCATGTAGCTTAGGGTTAGTGGCTTGAAGTCTCAACCCGAAGGTTCGTGGTTAGAGTCCTGACAGGAACAAAAAACGTACGCACCGCTGATGAGATGCAAAAAGAGTGAAACAGCTGTCCCGGTGCTGTTTGTCGATCATCAGAAAGATTTTCATCGTATTTAAATGCATTTACTTGGAAAATTAATGATCTCCCAAGGAATGAAACTCACATCGAGGATCATTAACAGTGCCTGGTGCCTGTGAAAAAACGAATTCACTAATCCAAACGTCAACCTTCTAAATCTTTCTGTCAGCATTGATAATCATTTGATGTGTTGCTGTATCTCGCTTTCAGACACTTGGCAACTGATCTGGAATGTGTGTTTGGATCCCTGTGTGATTTTACTAACAGCAGTATGTGCACTCTGTTTGTAATACGAATGAATCTGACCCAGACCGGAATTCGTCGAGTGCCAACGGTGAGCAAACGGCAGAATTCATACTTGGCTAACATCATCATTATCATCATTGTTAGATCTGTCCGGTGTGCTGAGTGACTTACCAAACCAGAAGACGGAATCGATCCACACCTTTTCCCATCAAGCTTTAGTCAAAACCCGCAATCCTTTAACCTCGACCCGTTTTCCTTTAACCAAAGCCCGAAATGCTTTAAACAAAACCCGTAGATCTTTGGCCTCAACGCACAAAATTTAGCCACTCCGCAATAGGCGAATCAGATCAAAACTATCGGGATATTTTGAAGTCAACGAATGTTGAAAATAATTATTTTCTATAAATGTTGATGCTGCAAAGCTTGGTTAAGAAATAAGTTGTGTGTTGCATGCTGCAACTGATATTGATTGGATAAGGTTTAACCGATGTATTGTATTGTGTATAATTTGGCTAAACATCATCATCATCATTGGTAGATCTGTCCTGTGTGCTGAGTGACTTGCCAAACCAGAAGAAGGAACCGATCTAGGTACGATTATTTACTAACGTCCAGTCTATGCGATGCTACAGGTAAACAACACGTTACGTCGCCATCACAGATACAAACCTCAATTCGTGGCGTTCTCACAGGGAGTTCACTGAACAGTTAATCAATCAGGGCTGATACAAGTAGCAGCTACTAGGGTCAAACGAGTGGACAAAACTTTTGGTTGCCGAACAAAGCAAAACCGGCGGGACGAAGAACAAACACCGATTGACAAGGGTAAGCGCATGACCGACTATCACTAGGACTGTCCAATCACAATTGGGGTTAGGAAATTGGAGTCCACAAGAAGCAAGAAATGAAGTACAAACTGGAACTTAGTCCCAGAGGTCAAGTCACAGTTAAACGAGATAGATCATGTGCCGGAAAAATTGTGTGCTTGTGTGTGCATGCTTGTGGAGAGGCAGTTGGAAGGTCACATGATCGAACATGAATTAGCAGTGGGTGCCGACACAGCGGTGGGTGGGATGCCAGGTGGACACGGAATTGAGTAAGTGATAATTGAATAGTGACATATATATATTGAGATGTATTGGCATGAGTACGAATCTCTGAGAACGAGCTTGTTCGCCACTCTGTTGTTCTGTTTGAATCGAGTAAAGTGGTCAATACGCAGGCGGATAGAATAAGCTCCCGTGAAGAAAAGCTACTGTGGATCAAGTCTAAACGATAAATGCGGTCGATAAACGATCGAGAGCAACACAGACTGGGAACATTGGGAGGAACAGGCAAAATAGATTCGACAATCATTATTGTACAGTGTCACATGATGAAACGTACTTCACTGATCCCTGTCGAACTCAAAATGCATACAAAGTAAGTGAGAATGTGCAAGGAGGATAGAAATTGAGTTTATTTTGTGGGACGGGAAAGAAAGCGAACCTCGACGGTTAGCACACAGAGTACACAGACCGATTGTGCATAAACACCATTTGAAGCATTCTGGTGTGATAAGAAGATCGCCAATGCTGTCCGTTTGCTGCCCTGCGTTTCAGTGTCTCCAATCATCCAGGTACGGAGTCTTTAGGACACCAACCCGGAAGACGAGAGACACCTACTCGTCCCCCTCATCTTTGTGTGCATTTCTCTAGGCCTCGGCTCCACGTCATCTGTTGAGTTGCATGTAGCTTTCTCCGGTTTCGAGCCTCCACTGCAAATAATTGGGTTGTAGTAGGCGATCTTTAGACACGTACGCAGAACGTGTTCTACCCAATGGAGTCTATTGAATTAAATTTCAAACGATAGCGAGATTTTGTTCCGTGCATTCCCAAACACCCGACGATGTACCTCTAGTTTATTAATCCACTAACTCAATCCCACCTGAATAACCTCCAGATGAGATGAAAGTTTGATTTGTTTTGCTTAAATCGTTCACTTCATTCCCAGCATCAATTAAGCAGAAATTCATTCAAGGATAAGCGGTTGTTGGACTTGAGATTAGCTGATATCAAACAACAGTCAAGGCTGTAAACTATCTTGCGCGGAAACAGTGTGTGTCTATGGGGAAATTATTTTTCTGCTTATTTAAAATAAGCGAAAATACTGCCATGCACAATGTTGTGCTTCGTAAGCGTCCGGGAGAGGGGCATATTTGCTTTGTTTATACGATGGATTTCTCCATGAAGCTCACACAACAAATATTCAATGTTGTGAAAGTTTCCAACCGGGTCCTCACCCTGGAGGCTATTGCCAAGACGACCGAGGATCGATACTCGCAACAAGCTTGCAAAGATGAGTTGTGCTATACTGTGTGCATACTCAAATTGCGGAACGGCCTGATCAGCTGCCTGGTGATCGAGTGGGTAGTATGCTTGCGTTCTACCTGTGAGGTCCCGGGTTCGATCCCCAAATGAATCGATGAATTTAAACTACTGGTGAGACTCAACCAGGTCGATACAGTTAGACAGTAGTGCTTCTCAGCTATTCATCTCACTTATAAACAAATCAGTGTCCATTGATTCCCTCAGCCTGACTCCGGGCTGAAAATCCACCAATGCGCTCTTTGTGTATATTGTACGCTTTCGTCATTGACCCGAAATTCGAGTGAGCAGCTTGAATTGATCCAACAGCTTGTGTGCTGCGCTGATTGTGATACCTTCAATGCAATCACTGATTCCTTATCAGGTTCTTCTTAGATACGCTTAGCTCGCTTTCACACAATTCTACCTGAAAACTAAGACCGAGATTTGATGGGAGAAACTGGTGAATAACCCGGTTTTTCATCGTCCAATTCTAAACAGTTGATCTCGTCGTCAAAAGACGCTCATCGATGAATGCGTAATACGTAAAGTATTCAATCCAATCGCATTTACTCTCCGGTAGCAGCTACTCCAACATGCGTTTAAGTCTAGATTTCACGAAGGCGTTTACCAGGAGATGCACATAAATAGGTATTCAAGTTTGTCTGACCAAATACACGGGCACAAACTGTTCAGTTCGGACTTTATGTTGAATTGCTCATAGTCTACTAAACTGAAACCGTCTTCTAATGTATGCTTCCGGAGCGTTAGGCTGAACGACCAGAACATACCCTGGGCCATATTCTGTAAAACCTAAAAACCGGTTGGAAGCAGCTATGCCACTTTTACATTGGAGAATGTTGTGGTTTCCGTCTATAGAAAGGGAGATTATCTATAAGTAGTAAAATGGTGCGTTCGTGGAAAACCGTTTGGCGTTTTTTATCGGACAGACAACCTCTGAACAACGCGGCAGTGTAAACCTGTCTCTATGTTTGACCTGAGCGGTTAAATGACTCCTTGCTTTGATTTATTAGCTCTAGTAACAGTCCTTTGAGGCTTCATGTCTCCCCCGGGAGTTACTTGTCATATAAAGTTGTTCCATCAGCACTAAAAATATCACAATTGGCATTTCCATGGATCAGCTGCGGTAATCCTGTTCGAAATTCGTCCATTGCATCATGTATTACTGTCAAAATTTTCGGATTTCTCATGTTGTAGAAATGAATGTCACATCCGTCTGATCTAGAGTGAAATCAACCTTTCCACCATCGGGAACTCGCCATGCATTCCCCCCATAGCGGTAGACCACGCCAAAGTCCCAGCAATAACTGCCGTAAACTTATTGTTGGTTTTCAGTTAGCATTTCTCTTAGTAGGCACTATAGTTCACAAATTCTCCGATCAACTTTCGATTGGATATAACAATGGAAACGGTTTTTCTTGAACTACGAAGTCCTTTTGCCGCACACCCCTGAGCTGTAACTGGTTCATCCAACAATTTTCAATACATTCCGCCTTTGTCCAATAGTTAAGCCTTTGCTCATGGTCACGTGTTGTAGCATTGGCATCTATGTGTCTTCCTCACAATGGTTATCCAGTTAGTGAACGGCCTCATGTATAGGTCACACTAGGTGAAATGTCATTGGCTGAAAGCAGCAAGGCTTGTTGATTGGTTTGTCCCTACATCAGTCACCAAATAAGTGAGTATCAGGAATTGCGACATGCCCTGAGAGCGAGAATGCTTGTTGGGACCCACGTTGGGACGCATACGGTTGGTTTGGGTTTGCTGAAAAGTGGAAATATTAGAAAATGTGACATCTCACGGATGCGAAATAGCAAGATATTGATTGAGTGAGAATGCAGCGACCGAATGAAAGATCTAACCCGGGACTTCACAGGTGGAACGCAAGCATACTATCCACTTGACCACTGGGAAGCTGATCCGACCGTTTGTCATGTTGTCAATCCACGATATAGCAAAAACCATATTGAAAAANCGCTCTACCAGATTGGCCAACAAGCTGCCCTGACTAAAACTCTCGAAACTTTCAATGTAGATGTATGTTGTATCTCCGAAACACGCATAGAAGACCCTACTTCCATTAGCTACTTCCATTAGCGTTCTCCTGAACCAACCTCAACCTCACGCTTCACCCTTCGTGTGTCAGGCGATTCGGC